>QGOA01006344.1:0-27693 GCA_003313075.1 Termitomyces sp. MG16
TATTATAATAAATATAATATAATATGCTAAATATAATGTAGGTAAAGTAAGTAAACGCTATGTGGCCAATGCCACATAGCAGACTACGCTACATAGACCCATGTTTCTTTATTGAGGGTAGCATGTATATACAGTGGATTCAGAGGAGGAGTCACTTGTTTTTTGTTTTTTTGCTTTATTTTAAATTTTATATTTCTTGGGCTGCTTGCATCATTGTAAGGGCGACCTCTAGAGGCTGTGGCTCAGTCACACAGCTGGCAGAGGAAGATCCAAAGAGAACAAGTCTAGGGATTCCCTATGCCAGGTTGGACGCTTCTGGGGCCTCTGAAGCATGGGAAACAACTATACAGTACAACAAAACCTTAAAAACTCAAAAATTGCCTACACAAACACTTGTACAAATAAGGGGCAAACTCTGGCAAACTCTGGCTTATATAAGCGGTCTGGAAGCGGTGCTGAGTGGGCCCATACTTGTCTGAATGGTGGCTAAAGAACCAGAGCATCTCAAGGGCTGAGAGTGGTACTAATAGATAGTGTTGAAAGAATAGAAACAGTAAAATGAAATAATGTCAGAAGAAGTAAGAGAATGAATGGAAGGAGAGTGAAGAGATAAGGAGTGAGAAAAGGAAGAAATGAGGAGTCCCCTGACAATCGTATGCACACCTGTCTGCTAAGAGACTGTAAGATTTCATGTTCAGAAGACACAACTACTTTGCACATGACACTAACATTTTGCAGCAATGCAAAGCACGTCTTATTCTACTGTTCACACTATTGTGCATCCTCTATTTCACTTCTACTCCTTTCCTAAGACCGAGTATTTAGTCTCATTGGGGGGTATGTAATGGAGGGTCACACTCATTACTAGCATCAACGATGCTATAAGCATTCAATGGAGTATTATGTAAGACAACATCTTGTATTCACTCTAGTTCTAGTCAATCCAATACTGCAGTCTGATTCAGCACTGTGTGATACACACAAGATTGTTCTAGCTCGTTACATCTATAATACTTTTTACATGAATCTAAATAATATCAGCACCTCTCCATCAGGGGACTCCTCATTTCTTTCTTCCTTCATCCTTCCTTCACTCCTTATCTCTTCACTCTCCTTTCATTCATTCTCTTATTTCTTCTGACTTTTACTGTTTCTATTCTTTCAACACTATTTGTTAGTACTATTCTCAGCCCTGGAGGTGCCCTGGTTCTTTAGCTACCATTCAGACAAGCGTGGACCTCTCAGCACCACTTCCAGACTGCTTATATAAGCCAGAGTTTGTCAGAGTTTGCCCCTTATTTGTGCAATTGTTTGTGTAGGCAATTTTTGAATTTTTAAAGTTTTGTTGTACTGTACAGTTGTTTCCCATGCTTCAGAGGCCCCAGAAGCATTTAACCTGGCATAGGAAATTCCTAGACTTGTTCTCTTTGGATCTCCCTCTGCCAGGTGAGTAGTTATCATGATATTGTCAGTATATATTCTAATACACTTTGAATCTCCCTTTGCCAGCTGTGTGACTGAGCCACAGCCTCCAGAGGTTGCTCTTACAACTAAGTTCATAGTCACCAATTGTCTGAGCACCTTTAGCCTGCTTGCTGCAGTTACACATACAAAACCTACATGCCTTGCACCTATGGCAGGCATCATGCAGCTTAGATGTTGCTAAGCCTCTAGTTCTCTTGCCGTACCTCTTGCCACACCTTACTCATATCTGCTCCCTCTTTCATTTAGGTGCACCTCATCATTAGCACACTCTTCCTACCACACATCTCTTACCAACTTTACTTCTTGACTCACACCAAAGCTTGCTGTTTAACTTGTTTTTGACTTGTTCTCTGGGACCTGCCCAGGACTCCCTCAAAACTTAGCATGCCCAACGTATTCTGTATTGGTTAGTAGCTGTAAACCGTATTTGCTACTGACCAACTTTTAGGCATCATCAACATCAGTGTAAAATTAGTCAATACATACTAGGCTGGCATTGTGTGCAGGTGTGGGGAAGTCAAAGAGGGAAGAAATGAGGAGTCCTCTGACAATGACTGCCTTGTGAGCATACATTGGTGAGACTCTCACAGGACCCAAATGGGGTGAAGGTGACATGTGATATAGGTGATATACAGTGAACATGACAAAAGGGCCACCAAGGGCCAATGGCCCCCCTTTGTCTTGATCTTCTCTGGCCCTGCTTTGTCTCGACCTTCTCATATATTTTTACACAGTTACCTACAAGCACTCTCAGTCACGTTTACACGTCTCTGAGGGTGCGTCGTACTCAATACGCATACGAACATTATACTAATCTACCTGTACCTAGAAATAACTTACGTGTTTACTAGTTCCAACAAAGTGTACGTAGTATAAGACATGGTCCATGCATAGACTCCACCGTAAATCTGACACCGCAGTTCTACAGCTCGGTTCAGGTAAACCATCAATTGTTCGATCCAAAGGTCAATGTTGAACCGAAGACAGTAATTTTTTCCTGCCTCTTCAGATAGAATATCTCACTCTAACCCATTGATTGGTGGAATATTAACATTCGAACCATGCCTGTCACCCGTCTCCCCCCTGCCCTCAACCTAAGCCAATGTGGTAAGCCTGTAAAGTTCAAAAAATCACCTCCAACACCACGATTCACGCACTTACGACGTTCTCCCACCTCTCCCGAACTTCCCTTAATTTCTCCTGACCCTCACCTCCAACCTCCCCAAGTTTACCGATATCCACACCATACACGCCCTCTACCAGTGCCCGCTTGATAAACGGAACTAATACCTTGAAGTATGCGTCCCCCACCGCTCGTGAAACTTTAGCTTCGTTCTCATCCTTGTCATTCCTAACAAACCCCTTTAGGTACTCTGATAGCTCCTTCCCCGCCCTTCCAAGGGTCCCGTCAAGTATTCCAACGAGTTCGTACATGATCCCTACGGGCGCAAGAAGTCGCAGCGCATTCAAAACACCCAGCAAAGCATTAGTATACTTTGCTAATGGAGGGTATGTTGCGAGCATCTGAGGGGGTATATGAGGGGGCGTCTGGGTCTGTATGGGAGCCGGAGGAGCATCAACAGCAGATGACGCCACAAGCCATTCAGAGGGTCTCCTCCTGTCTGGTAACGATCGAACTTTACCTGACTTTGTGTCGCTATTGTCGGAGGACATGGGAAGCTCAATGTCCTGTAAACTGTGCCGGACTGAGCCGGCGATGGCGGAACTGCCAAGGGTCCCGACAAGACCGCGGAAGTCGAGCCCGATACGAGTGAATGCGGTTGCGCAGTATGTAAGTTGGGTAAGGATTGACGACAGAAGCGGTAGGGGAAGTAGTGGTAATGTAGACTCAAGAACAGGAAAGAGATAGGAAAGAAGGTGTGGGGATAGAAGAGGTAGAAGAGAAGGTGCGGGGATGCGAGTTGAGGGCTGAAGTTTGGGTGAAAGTTGGACAGATGAACGTCGTTGGTGTAAAGGTGACTTTGAGGCTGGTGTAGGTGAAGTTAAAGGTGGGTGTTGTTGCTGTTCAAGGAAGATGGTGGAGTATTGTGTGAGTATATCGTACGCGCCTTCTCGCCACACGTCGATATACTTTTTCAGAGAGCGAGTGATGTCTTCCTTGTCACGGTCGGATAGTTTAGGTATGCCCGAAGAAGACTCATCTGTAGATAGGGAGTCTGTCAGGCGATGGATGTCGCGGCCTATTGGGTCTAATGCGGAAGTTAGGCATGATAAGCGGCCAGAAAGAAAAGCTAGGGCGAGCATTTCTTCGCCTGAGGCTTCGTCGTCCGTGATCAGACCAGGTATCCCATGTTCATACTTGTCCTTTCCCGGTGCAAAGGCTTCCATCTTTCGCAGAAAGTTAACCGCTTTCCATAGCGCAGGCAACTTGCGACCTGGTTCATTGAGTGTTCCAAGTAGAACGACTAACATCTGAGCAATTGCTACTTCTACCTCTGCATGTACAGACGCAATGATTGACGGCGCGCCTGTTCGCGCGGCCATTGCGCTGACATGATTTGAAAGAGCAAGTGCCTCCTGAAAGTACCCGTTACGGACACACGAATCAATGAATATGGGGATGTCGAGAAGGTCCTTTATCTTGTCATGGTGGTCTAACACCAGACGTGCTTTGGAACGTTCACGAAGTACATCAGTGGTTCTTGTATTCCATGCTGCAGTGGCATCTTGCAGGCCTGGTAAGGATGTCTCAATGAGGTTGGACAGAGATGAGGAAAGAGATGAAAGGGACGTGGAAAGCGCAGTGGTTGTTTGGTGGAGAGAGAGAAATGTAGGGTATGACGAGTGGGTAAGAGATGTGAGGCTAGATGTCAGATGATGCGCTTGGGTCTGGAGGACACCTGGCTCAGCGAGCAGGGCGGGCAACGAGAGACGAGTCAAGTGCGCTTCGTATTCGTCCATAGAAAGATCGTTCGCCAAGCACACGCAAATAACGCGTCGTCCTTCCTTTCTCTGCGCCCATGATGTCATCACCATGGCTCTTCTCCACATTCCACACTGGACAACCAGTCTATTCCTTCTGTGTATCATCTTTCTTTCTGTGCTGATCTCTCTCTGCGTATCTGGTCACCGTCTTTGTGTCCGCAGCGCCAAATTTCGACTATCCCTCTCTCTTTCTCTTTATGGTCTGTCTTACTCGACCAACACCGTTTCTATCTCGGCTTCCCACCTTCAAGTGTGCCTTCGACTTCCCAGAATACCTAACATGACCTTCTTGACTGCGACAATATACGAGTATGACTATTTTGACCCCCGCCATCACGTTTCAATGTCTAAAATTCATGTGCAAGTTCATCTCTTGCCCGTTGCACCTGAGACCTTCATCAGCGTCATATTACACGATCTTAGAGCCCACATTCCTCGGTCGCAGATGACTCCTACCTGGCTACAAATCATGCGTCAGAATCTCATAAGGACAGTCCTTAATGGCAAGTATCTCAGATTGGACGACTTCAAAACACAAGTCATATTACGCACACGTAGTACGCGAAGGGATGTGAATGATGCGGAGCTTGATGATGCGGCATACGGCAAAAGTTGCCAGCTTGACAGCTCAGAACCCAGTCCAGTAATGGAAGACATGAGTTCAACAAATAGTGATGAGTCCGTGGCTACGCTGAATGCGTCAGGATGGCATATGCAAGGTGCTCAACAGAGGTTGTATTACTTTGGCTCTGTTAATGCCCAGCTTCGACGCTCCTGGGATCCAAAATACGACAATGAAACTTTCGTGTTGGTCGCGCTGGATTGTAGCTGGGTCCTTGCCCCCCATCCTTCGTTTGAGAATCCCGCTCGAAAAAAACCATCTTGGCTCGTTTATCTCCTCCAGCAAGTATCTCCTTCAAATACTTTTCTTAACTCATCTACTTGTCAGATTCCTTAACAAACCGCTCTTTGTCCTCAAAGCCTTCCTCTCCTTTCCCTTCGCCCTCACTAAAACAATATATGACCCTGCATCGGCCTTAACCCTCTACTCTTCACGTATTGATGTCACTTTTGATCATTTTCGACTACGCGATGCAGAACTTGTTCGCCAGCTATGGGAATACGCGTGGCGGCAGTACGAACTGTTAAAGGAAGAAAGAGGTATGGATATTAAGGGTTTTATACAGGACATGCTAGTGGCAGGAATCTTGGACGATGCTAGGAGTGACGATTTTTGAGTACTATTTGACATTGTGAGGTTAACTTCCTGATCATGAGTTTCATTGTTTAGCATCTTGTGAGAAAAAAATACATGTACAATAAAATCACCGATATTGTGGTCTCGCCCTCTTACAGAATCGGTAGACTCACATACAGTCATTTGATTATCCCAAGACAGTGATCGCCTATTGTTTCTCTACAGGACCGGCTGGCAAGCAACTTTAGAACCTTTCAAGACCCTTCCTGATACGCACTATCCCCATCTTTCTGAGCATTCTAGAAATGTGTTCCTGCTACTTCCCTTGTGATGTCGCATGGTCCGTCTCTACAGCCCCGCAGTAGTCTTGGGTTGTATAACCCTTCCTCGGACCTTGCAAGATGAGAATCTGTATATCTCAATCTTCGAGAAACCATCGCATCAATCTGGGGTTGGTTCACAGCCTTTGCGCAGCACTGTAATTTTCAAGTTCGACACCACTATTTATATATATGATACATCATATGCATTTCACACGCGTCACGATCTCAGCTGAGTGGGACCATCGCATCTAGGCGTGAATGTTCTTCCATACAGGTGAGCTAGGCACGGTATTAAAAGTAAGTATGGAACATGGATGTCAAAATCAAGTTTCTCATGGTGACCGGTACTCCGATTTCACAGCATTTATGTTCACGTTCCATCGAATGTTCGTTCAACATGAGTAAAACAATGTTCCATTTGGAATGAGATATGGGTCAAAGAAGATTTGTTGACACTTACAGTTGTCCGTTGTTGCACATGGGCATATCTATTGACAGAAATTTTGTGCCTGAGCAAAATGATGACACCAAACTGCTGGTTGTATTAGTACTGGATATGTCCTTATCCACCTACTACATCATAACAGCTCATCTCGCGTTACAGATTCTTGTTGTCAGATACTTCAAGGTAGATGTAACAAGGTCATAAGTTCTGGACGAGGGAAATAAAAACGTGGGTATTTAAGCTGACACAGAGAAATGGTCTGCCCAAACATTGTTCGAAAGGAAAGAAAGTATCACCTAAGCCACTACTTAGAGGGCGATGCCATACTGTAAATAATTCAAGGTCAATTCTCATCGTATACAGAAAATGAAAAAGATACTCGCCTGCTTTGGTGAGCCGGTAGAAGTGACAGAGGTAACCGATGCATCAGAGAATCTCCGCTCTGCAGACGAGGCAGGCGGTACAGCTAGCTTAGGAACGTCCACGGGATCATCGAATGGATTTCTCAATGACCCTGACGCCGAGCTAGGTCCAGGATCAGCAAAGGGATCAGTCGTCTTCTCTTCAGGGTTGAGACCCGTCACGGCAAGGAAGGAGATTGATCTTGAACGCGAGATAGGAACATCGATGTATGGCACAGGCTTCTTACGCATGCTGCTGGGGGAGATGACACGAGCCTGGGGGGTAAAGGGGCCAGACATGGACATGGGAACTTCTGACACACTAGCCCGGCTCATGTAGGAGTGCGAGGCCGGAGATATAGACTTGCTGGGAGGCATCACAGCGGAAGAGGGAAGCATGGAAGACATGCCAGAGGGAAAGGTTTCGGTGAATAAGGACTCTTGAGTCGCAGCAAGAGAGCGGTTAATGGTCTCCTGGCGGCGACGGCGACGACGTATAAAGCACCAACCAAAAATAGCGGTGGCAAGTACAAAGATAGCAGCGCCAACAAAACCACCGACTAAGGCTCCTTTATTTGAAGATGTCCTACAGATATCAAAGGTATGAAAGTGGTCAGCCGCGTGATATGAAGGGTTCATAAAACCTTTACCTTGATGAGCTAACAAGGGTACTAGTAGCGTTCATAGTGTTCACGGGAACCAGAGTGGATGAAGTCTTTGTAATGTATAGGGTAGACGTCGAAGTAGTAGATTGACCGTCCAGTTCCGTAAAGGTCGACGCAGAGGTCGTTATCATGGTGGTCGTCCAGAATGACAATGACATGCTTGTCGCTAAATCAGGCACAGCAGTGGCCCTAGATGCACCTTCCCCAGGACTCCTGAAAAAGAGCTTGATAAAAGCACAAATAACACGAATGATAAAAAAGAGATTACATTGATCCAGACAAAGCAGCGGATGGTCCAATTTCGTCGACGACGACATTATCATCTGACATCATACTGTGTGAAGGGGAGGCGGAAGCGACGCTCTGTGGTGAAGGTGGTGAAGGATCAGGTATTACTGTGAATGGGTCATCGAACAAATCCTCAGTCTCCTGTGGTCAACCAATGAAACTCACCTTTCCCCTTTCCATTGTTAGAAGGTACACCATTCTTGCTATTCGATGAACTCGAGGCTGAGGACAGTGAGTAGCAAGAAAAAATAGCGGCGAGAAAATTAAACTGACAAGGATGACTCTCTCCGTTACTGTTGTTATTGTTTGATGGATCAGGAGCTGACATCTAGCATTAACGACAAACAATGATGAAAAGGACGATTCCCACCATTGTTTTTTGGTGGACTCGAGGCTGGGACGTTGAGAGTGCATAATAAGTTCAGTTATAGAAGAACGACGAGAAAATCAAACTGACAAGGACGACTCTCTCCGTTACTGTTGTTATTATTCGATGGATCAGGAGCTGACATCTAGCATTAACGACAAACAATGATGAAAGGGACGATTCCCACCGTTGTTTTTTGGTGGACTTGAGGCTGGGACGTTGAAAATGCATAATAAGTTCAGTTACAGAAGAAATGGAACTCACCAGGAGGATTTCTACCGTCACCGCCCTTGTTGTTGTCGTTTGACGAATTCGAAGCTGAGAAGAGCAAATTTTAAGAGAAGGTATTGCAGCAAAAACGAAATTTACAAGAGTGACTCCCGTCATTATTTGATGTACTCGAGGCTGGGACATCGAAGACTAAGAATAAAGGGCAATGACGGAATACACGAACTCACGACCATCATTACCACTACCTTTACTGTTGTCTGATGGATACGAAGCCGGAGGACAACGAGTTTCAAGAGGTCTCGCCGATAGTAAGAATAAGACTTACGAGAATGATCCCCACCATTATTGTTTGATGGACTCGAAGCTGGACGTTAAGTGGTAAGGGATCAAGGATGGTGACAGAAGAAATAGGACGACAACCTTCGCTGTCTTTTGATGAACTCGAAGCTTTAGTACATTGAGTTTGGAGAGAAAAAACTGATAACACAAGTAAAAACTCACAAGAATTACTCCCACCATTGCTATGTGGTGAACTAGAGGCTAGGACATTTAGTACGTAGAATGGAGGTTTTGACAGAAGGAATTCACAAGTATTATTTCCGCCATTATCGCCTTGGTTATCATTCGACGGATTCGAAGCTGCGGACAGTGAGATTTTTGCAGGAAATACTCATGGAAAAAATGAAATTCACAAGAAGGTTTTACACCATTGTTGTTTGGTGGACTTGAGGCTGTGAGATATAGTATTAAAAGGATAGGATAATAAGAGGAAATGGGACTACCGCCATTGCCATCGTCCGACGAATTTGGAGCTGGGGACAGCGAGTTTCTAAGAAGAAATCACTGATCGAAAAATGGAACTCACGAGAGTGTTGACCGATTTTCGGTGGAATATGGGCTAGAATATCGAGTAAGAAGGATCAAAGATGATGACGGAGGGAATGACTTCTACCTCCTCCTTTGCTCTCGGACGATGAACTCAGATCTGGGGACATCGAGCTTTAAGAGAGACACTAATAGCGAAGTTAAAACTCACGAGTATGATTCCTACCGTCGCCGATTGGTTGAGTCGAGGCTGGGACATTTGGTAATTGTAAAGGATGGTGACAAAAGAAATGAGACTTGCAAGCACCAGGACCGCCTTCGTTGTCGTTCGGCGGACTCGGAACTGGTGACAGCGAGTTTTCAAGAGAGAATACTGCATAAAAAACAGAAATTTACGAGAATGATTTCTGCCACTCCCACTGCTGTTGTTTGGTGGGTTAGAGGCTGGGTTATTTAGCATTAAGAAATGAAGGATATTGCCAGGAGCAATGAGACTCACAAGGATGACTCTCACTGTTACCACCGTTCTTGTCGTTCAACGGATCCGGAACTGGGGAGAATGATTTGATTTCAAATAGAAGTAGTGATAGTGAACATGAGGGTTGGTCGGACTCACCACCATTGATATTGTCACTCGACGGTTTCGGGACTGGAAGCAATGAGAATTATACGATGAAAATCCTGAAAATGCAACTCACCAGGAGCGTTGCTATTGACAGGGGTCTTAGGTTGGTTTGACTGACCACCGTCATCCCCTTGCTTATTGTTTGATGGTTTCGGGACTAAGTACGATAAGTATTGGGGGATGAAATATAGTAAATATAACTCACAAGAGCTGTTTCCATTCAGAGAACCCTCTTTATCCCCATTATTGCTTTCCTGTAATGTAGATGCTGGAATTTGAATATTTGAGGAAAATTTGAGCAATAGGAAAAGTTAAGACTCACGAGGACCTTGCCCATTCACAATAGGCTTGGATTGATTCGACTGAAGAGCTCCACTCCCGTCATTGCTTTTTGGTGGATCTGATGCCGAAACCATCAGTATCAGGGAAGAAAAATAGCAACGGGAAAGATAAGGTTCACATGGACCTTGTTCATTCACAGCGGGCTTTGATTGATTGGACTTATCACCGCTACCATCGTGATTGATATTCGAAGTATTCCGGGCTGGAGCAGGACGTGTCAGATATTCAGCTAGATACGGAAAAAGTTGGAGGTCCTTAAAAACCTTCTCCGCTCCCAGCAGTTTTGGACTGATTGCTCGTGATATCTTCACCAGAATTATCTTTGTTATTCGATGTTTTCAAGGCTGGAGATAGAATCATAGTACCCAAGCTATTCACGGATATAGAACTCACAAGCATCATTCTTGGCACTATCCCCCTGCGCCTTCTGTAATTTACCCTGCGTGGGATCATCATCGCCCGCTTTCTGAGAGCCTGCGTGAACTGAGTAAGACGAGTCCAAAGACAAAAGCGAAGGATAGTTTCGGAATACACCAGGGAAACTGTGTATAGATGAGATAGATGTATAAGGGGACTTACCGTCAACGGATTTTGCAGAATTGTCCACTGCACGGACTTGCCGCCACCAGGACGCGGATGAAGGAGCCATGTAGAACGAATGACGCAAAAAAGAGAGTAAAGGAAAAAGGAAAAAAGAAGAAAGTGAAGAACGGGCAACTTGACACCCAGATATCTTTCATCAGTTGTCCCAGTGACATAATGCTGTAGGCCCAAGGCAACAGATCTGGTTACAAACAAATTGGAATATTGACGGTTTCCAGCCGATTAAGTCATCAAAAGTGCACATCAACACAGTGCTATGATATGCGAGTCAAACGCAAACGGGGCCCAGTATGAGGAAGGAAGTGTAGCAATAATGGCCAAACCGTTTTATGCACACGCTCAAAGCTACCGAGTATCGCGCGGACGAGAGGAGATTATCTATGATGAGCAATGTTTGATTCCTTTATCTCAATGCACCTGTCTATCTGTCAAATACGAAAGGTAGCTTTCGACTGGGCAACTCACTGACAAACTGATGACTCAGTACGAGTAGTGGAGAGCACTGGGTATGATGGTAGTCTAGTTGGTATATAAATCCAAATATGGAAGATCACCAAAGTATCAAGGATGAAGCCGAAGATTGCCTACAGGAGGTACAGAATTGCTCTGTGGAAGGATTTTTGAGTGCTTCTCTAAGAAAAACCCATTGACAAAAGGGGTTCGCAAAGGGTACGTACACACTTCTCGTAGAATCGCAGTGAACGTCACAAGACCACATGACGCGGGTACGATAGATCTTTATTAGATTGGAGATATAATGAAGAGACGCCGGAGAAGAATTTAGCCATAGGTACGAAGAACTAAAGTACGTCTTAAATCTGCATCATTCAATAACGCATTCCGGATAGAAGTCGGATCATAGCTCGTATAACGAGTGAAAGAAGAGCACTACAACATGAAAAGCATTTGTCGCACGGAAACCTCCGGAAGTCCGACCACTCCAGTGATCACGGAAGAGCCACAATACCTTGCTCTAGCTACTAAGCTTCTATCTTCTATTCTAAGCACAAGTTGGCTAGTGAATTGTTGGAAATTTCCACAGAAACGGCACAACTATGTGATCAAGTGAGCCAAGCTTTTAAGACGATAGCCAGACTCCTTACTGCCCAGCATTCGATAGCCAGGAGACTTGAAAAAAGAGACGCTTTGTGGGACGTGCGGTTTAAAAAAGCACTGAGGATTGTCGAACGGGTAAGAAAGAAGGGGATTAGGTAACCTCAAGGATCAGGGATCTCGATAACGACCAATCACGTGTCACCAATTGTGCGAAATGGAAGCTTTCTCAGGAAGCCTTGGATTTCTTTTGCTCCAGCGGCTGGCTCGTATTTATTTTGTATCACTTTCTACATTTATCCTTTTCCTGTCTTTCTGGCTGTATCTACCTTCCTGTCCTTAGCCCCATGAAAACTACTAGGCCAGAGCCATACAGCTCAAGGCGGCGGCGCTCTCTGTCTGATCCACTTGCCGCCGCCCTCCTTCCACCGCTTGACGAGTCCCCAATCCAGCGCGAGGTTCGTATAAGGGCTGAAACTGAAGCTAGGAGGGTCAGCGAAGGCATAGATGAGATGATTAGGAAAGAACGTGCTCAGAAAAAGAGGGCCAAAGCAGACGTTAATGTTCTACTTCTCGGCCAGTCTGAATCTGGAAAAAGCACGACTTTGAAACGTGAGTTTCTCTCTTGACTTGCCTTTCATCTTGTTCCGTTTTGTCGAGTGGCCGAATACTTGCTCCTGTGGCATAGAAATGGCCCTTGTCCGTATCGATTGATTGAGTCTCTTGTAAGTTGCTCCCAGCATCGTATGTTTTTGTTCTTCTACTCATGTTAATACTCAGCCTTATCCTACACCAGCCCTTGCATTCTAGGATCGAGACAAGTGGAAATGGTGTATCCTTCATGACGAGTGCAAGGGCAAGGGCTCCGGCGTTCATGTGCTCAATAAATTGGTCCCTGAAATGTTAAATTTGGCAGCTAACATACCAACATTCTAGAATTCCAACTTCTTCATGCACCTGCAGTCTTTCGTGCCGAGCGAATGGCGTGGCGAACCGTAATCTACTTAAATCTTGTCAGGTCTATAACGAAGTAAGTACCTCGTACAGATTATATATTCCTATTCCTATTTATTGTTGCTTCTCCATGCGATTAGAATATTGGAAGCACTTAGTCCAGACACAGATAACATTGACGACCATGATGACGACGATTTAGAGACAGCTTCTGTTATTATCACTTCGAGTGGGCGTCCACCTTCAGCTATAAGTGGTACACGGGTTCCAAACTACGATTCTTACCGTACCCGTTTGGCACCACTCGCTGGCCTCGAAGATCGCCTGACCCATCTGCTTTCGTCGTCTGGCGAGGGGGAACCTACGCGTCTTACACAGTCTTTCAATGGACATGGCCACAACAATAGCTATCAGGATTATTACTCTACCTTGCCGATGAATGGTACTCGCCCTACACGCACAATATCTATTCCTCAATCAAGTTCCTTCTCCGCTTCCCCGATCTCTCCACCAAATGACATGAGTTTGAGTTATGGCCACGATTTTACACTGAATCCGATTGCCAGTAAATCTAGACGGAAGGAAGTGACTGTTCATGCTCACTCGAGCTGGAAACGAGTTAATTTCAGCGGGAAGGGAAAAAGTCCCAAGACTCCCAATTCCGGCGAGATCCAGGGATGGTGGGAAGATCCAGACGATCCTGTGCATGTCCTGAATGCGTGTGGCGGCGCGATGCAGGAGCTCTGGAAAGATTCCAGGGTTAGGCAATGCTTGCGGGAACGACGGATACGACTTGAGGAAATCAGCGGCTTGTGAGCCAAGATTTTTTTTCCATTCGGTCAACATGAACACATTTTGAGCAGCTTTCTTGACGATATTCCACGAATCACGGCTAAAAAGTATTTTCCCACTGACTGTCCGTTTCCTTCTCATCTCTATCTTGACTAGACCTAATCTAGCCTTCTAGCGGATGTACTTAAGGCACGCCTGAAAACTACGGGTGTCGTGGAGCACACCTTCTCGGTTACATATGGGAATAATCAGGGAGTTCAGTGGCGTATCTATGATGTTGGTGGATCCAGGAATCAACGGCAGGCATGGGCGCCGTACTTTGACGATGGTATGTTCATCAGCAGTCGTCCGCACCGTGAAATCCGACTGATGCATCTTTTCCTGCAGTGACTGCCATTATCTTCCTAGCGCCCATCTCCGCATTTGATCAGGTTCGGTTCCATTTCCATTCACAATGTCAAGCTGTCTACTTACAAGTACATCATGTGTCCCATCAGGTCCTGGCAGAGGTAAAACGATCTTTAGACCTGCTTCGATCTGTTCACATTGTGCTGTGGATTATAGGATCCCCGTGTAAACAGACTTGAAGACTCCCTGCTTTTATGGAAAAAAGTTGTGTCTAATAAGCTGCTCGCAAACGTCAGTCTGGTGTTGTTCCTGAACAAAATCGACCTTCTAAAGGTATAAAATCTGACATGCTGAATATTCCGCTGACCTTTCACCAACCATTTTGCGTTAGGCCAAGTTGGAAGCAGGTGTTAGGCTGAATAACCACATGATTAGCTACGGAAACAGAAACAATGACTACGAATCCGTGTCTAGGTGTATGTCATCGTAGCGACGTCCACGACGATAACCACTCATGGTGCCGCAGATTTCCGACATAAGTTCGCTGCCTTACACCACAGCTATACACCTAACAAAGAACGTGAAGCGTACAGTACGTCGATGGTCCTTCTCATTGTTTGGAAACAAACGGTTCTTAATCTGGCGAAAATAGTTCACCTCACTGCTGTCACCAATACACAAAGGACGACAATGATTATTTCAACTGGTGTGTGTTCGTTTTCTAGAAGGCAGTAATTCTTTGTAGTTTAACTTCGTCCCACATAGTACGCGACATCATCATCAGGTTGAATCTCCGTAACATGCGGCTCGTATAATCTTGCAACATCTGTCCTGCCGTTCCCGGTCTTCTTCCTTCAATCAATGGACATATAAGTTCATTCTAATCATTGTACAATCTTCCCTTACCCCATCGTCGCCAATGCTCGTTTCTCCTATCGGTAATTGTCGATGCCTTCGTGGACCATATCTATTTTACTCAATACGCGACGCTCGGAATCTGCACCTTCCTTTTGCCACTATTTAACACGTAGATATAATTCCCTATGCTAACGGTCTTATCAACTACTGCCTTTTGGTTTAATATGACTTCCGTGACTCCTACATTACTGTTATGTTGCCCATATTCTTATTAAGTACGCCTTCTGAAAGGACATAGTTGTTTTCTTAATGTCTTAAACGTAACTGGAGTAGATACTTCATATCCATTTTCCCTTTACTCGTTTCCACGAGGACCGTGACAAAGCCCCAACTTGTCCCGAATTCTGTCGCCACTGGCTGTGACTTTGGAATCTTGACTCTGGAGCGTGCTGAGGCTTAGTTTGAACATCGACTAGGGCTAGTGGCCCTTTGATAGTCTCTGTTTTAAAATTCCTCCATGCTTTATAATCGGCCTTTCCGAGTCCTCAAGGCAGCTCTTCTTGGTCACACCACATTTCACTCAACGCGACACTTTCATTGTTCGTTCCCCAAAATGACGCAGACACATTCCACGCTCAAGATTGTCTCCACACCCAGTGAGTCTTCATTGCAAAAATTATATCAGGTAAGATAGGTCTGACCCGTGCTCATCCAGATGCACCCGCTGCGATCGGCCCCTACGCACAAGCTATCAAGGCCGGAGATCTGCTCTTTCTTTCTGGGTGTATACCTCTGAACCCGAAGGGTGAGCTCGTAGGCGAAGGCGACGTCGTAGCACAAACCCACCAGGCCCTCGCTAACCTCAAAGCCGTCATCGAGGCAGGCGGATCTGAGCTCGGTAAGGTCGTGAAAACCACTGTGAGTTTCGCTATGATGGTGTCGATATCATTTTCATGGGTTTTATTCGTGTGATGTAGGTGTTTCTCAAGTCAATGAACGACTTCGCTACTGTCAACGGAATCTATGCTGAGTTTTTTGGAGGGCACACCCCTGCACGGTCTGCTGTTGAGGTGGCACGTCTGCCGAAGGATGTCTTAGTGGAGGTTGAGGCGATTGCTAGGTATGTGGTTTGTTACTCGTCATGGAACATCCGATTCAATCTCGCTACCAGCTTGTAATAGATGGAATGAATCAAGGATAGTATTGAGTACAGTACTAACACCTCACGGCTGTTCAAAGGAATCCCAGAAAAAGGTTACAGAAATGATTGTTTTGCACATCAGCAGTCCCGTAAGTACGTGGGACCCGCGTGCATCGCTTCCAATTAAGCTTCGGTGATGAGAATGCATAAATCGATGCCATTCCGAGTCGTACTTAGCAAGATGAAGAATGGTCACATAGCCTCAATTAAATCCTTCAATCTTGTTTCGTCTAGTATCTCGAAACCCGATGTTGGTGTAACCTGTGATATGAGCTCAGGAAGAACATGAGAAGCAAGAACACAGGGCGTACCTGTGCTAGCTGCACGTTGTGATGATCCAGCTTTTCCTCCATGACTTGCTTCAATACACGCAGATTTAGTATGTGGGCTTCTCGGAGCGTCATTTGCTACAGAATGGATGAGATACGCTGTCGCAGAGATTAATGACGCTCACCTTATGCCATTTATCTTGAAGCTCGCTCTGCGCAGCCTCCGAACCTGAACCGATGGCCTTGGCGTCGTATCGTACGAAGGTTCCTGATGGATCAGTGTGGTATCTTCAGGGGCCAGTTATTAATTCCACAAGATGAATAAGAATGGCTGCACTCACAGTTGAGGACCTAGTTCGTCAATTCCTGCAATAAGAAGTGCGACTCCAAATGGTCGGCTCATCATTGCCTCCTCATCGTGGACACTCTCTCCAAACCTCAAAGCAAGATCACACACAGCTTGCGTCACGCTCTCGACTTTAATCCGTTCGTCATATGTGAAAGCATGGTTTTGCGCCGTGACTCTGGCGTGGTCAATCATGGTGCGGGCGTCTGCAGTCAGCCCGGACATGGCGCAGCCAAGGTGGGTGTCGATCTCCATTATCTTTTCAATGGAACTGGATTCGAGAAGGGGAGATTGTACACGCTTCTCAACGGCCAAGACTACGCCCTCGGGCGTCCGGATGCCGACGGTTGTTGAACCTAACTGTTAACAGTTCAATCAGAACATGCGCCCAATCCTCTGTATTTTGGCATACCTTGATGGCTTCTATGGCATATTCAACTAGAAAGGTGGTCAGCACTGTTATTACTAAAGTATTCTCTGAAGGCTCGCTGAAGACCTTGAAAGAGACGTCCTTCTGGTGAGAATGTGTTAACACCTCGGTCTATGGCACCAGGAGACTCAGTATGAAGACCCGATTTCGGCAAGAGCACAAACCGTATTCTGAACGCGTCAAGAACATGTCGATTAGAGGCTAGGAAGAGTACAATGAGGAAAGGATGAGCACTAATGAACGCTTGCGTGTTCGAGACGCGCGTTCGACTGACTGGTCGTGGGAAGGTTAGGCGTTGGCTAATCTTATCTTTTTCGCGACCTTATCAAAACTTGACTCTGGCGAATCTACTCATACTTATGTATCGTTGCTTAGCGCTTAGATGTCAGATCACAGAAACGTACATTCGCTACTATTTCTATAATATAATAAGAGCCTTGTTTATCTTCCTCACTTCATTGATGGCCGTAGATATTTCGACCTGTAAGCAACCTTCATCGCGCACATTATTTGATCCCTCGTGCCGATATCTTCACCTCTTCCCACTACCAGCATGACCTCCATTGAGCTGACAAGCGCAGATCTTGAATCGATCTTGAAGTTCACTGTTCAGCTAGCCAAGACCGCAGGGAAGTTGATTCTCGAAGGATCCCAGGCAATCCAGTCGGCCTCTGATGACAATGTCAACGAAAAGAAGAATGCGGTGGATCTAGTTACGGAATACGATGTGAAGGTTGAAGAGCTAGTGAAGAAAGAGATCAAGGCCCAATATCCTGACTTCAAATTGTATGTCGTGCGGTTCATTTTTTGGGACTTTTGGCTGACAGGTACAATAAAGTATTGGCGAAGAGTCATACTCTGCTGGTGAGCGCCCCCCATTAACTGATGAACCTACATACTGTGTCGATCCCATTGGTGAGATAAAGCGCGTGCGGGTCAGAGGGAAATTGGTTTACAGGTTGTGACAGATGGAACCACGAACTTTATTCATGGTTTCCCCTTTGCTTGTGTTTCACTGGGACTAATTTACAAACGCCGTCCCGTACTTGGAGTCATCTACAATCCGTTTTTGGACCATCTTGTATGCGCCTTCGCCTGCCTGCTTGATGTATCTCATGCAGTCAACAGTATTCTGGTGTTAAAGGACAGGGATCCTACCTCACCCGGGGCTCTACACCTCCTCTCAAATTACCCCTTTCAATTGAGCCCAAGCCTCTCCCTTCACTCTCCAAGGCTGTTGTTGGTATGTGAGAACTCTTTCATATACTTTACAATCTGCAACAAACCTTATAGCTGTGGAGTGGGGCTCAGATCGATGTGAAGAAACGATGAACGCCAAGGCTCGCTCGTTCGCTCGCCTCGCAGGCAACCCCGCACAGGGCGTAAACGGTGGGAAAATGGCCCACTCACTGCGGTCTATGGGGAGCGCGGCCCTTAACTTTGCAATGGTTGCTCAAGGTGGTTTAGACATCTATTGGTGAGTGTTTTGTAAGACACAAGTCCATATGTAACGAATTGAACGTTAGGGAAATTGGCTGTTGGCCATGGGACGTCTGTGCTGGTATCGTTATTGCACAGGAGGCAGGAGCACTTGTGACCGGATCCCATGAAGCTTTTGTTTCCACTGTCTCTAGCGCATTTGGTGATGTTACAGAGGATATCCTTACAGGGAGGAAATATATTGTGGTACGGGCGATCTCAGGAAACTCGGTACGTCTCACGCGACCTGTCACTTGCAATTGATCAGTTTTGATAAATGTTGAACTCCTAGGGTGAAACTCAAATTGAAGCACAAAAGCGTATTATCAAAGAATTCTACGAGAGTGTCGAAGACGTACCCACAAACTAATCAGATCGTGGCTACCTGCGATATGAATCGTTACTCAGAGCTCTGGGTATACCTACGTATAGAATCTATCGACTGGAATTGGATTTTATAGATTTCGTCAGATCTAGAGCTGACTGAGTACACTATGTCTTCTGCGAAATTCCGGCTGTTTAATTCGTGTTCAATAACTAGTGACGTCAGACTCATCAAAAATAGAGTTTGCACGCGCTTAAAGACCGGATCTCGCGACACGATAAATACTTAACGTTTAACCCCTGACGAACTTGGACTTTTCTCATAGAATGGTCGTTGCCGCTTGGAATGGAGGGGAAAAAATAGAACGGTTACTGTTCTTGGCCATGCGTTCACTCGCCGGCCGCCGAGAACAACGCATTCAGACACATGGATTCCATTGCGAGTGGCACCCCTCGGTTCCCTCAGTTCGTACATTTCTTGTCAGGAATAGACCAACTTACGAGAATTGTTTGCATTCTAGGTATAATCATTTTACGCGGACCGCCTGACGGACCGTAATATCACCTGATATACCTTGTGCCTCTAGGCGACCTTAAAACTGTGGGGAAGCGCGACACCGTGTGACCTCCTTGCTATATCTTCTGCACCAATTTGTTTTAAATCTGAAGTGCTTTGGTTATGACCAGGTCGCTACCTAGCAATAAGAGAGCTATTCAGCTCGCCATTTTCATCGCGTTCGGTACGCATATCACGAGTCGACAATTCGCCTCAACGTCATGTTCTAAACCTTGTCTTAGGTGGTAAGCCTGTGGCCTAATGTTTGTTTGGACATGTCAGTATTACAATAACGTTTCTTCTTGAGTCGCAGGGAAACTTATCTTCAGATGGTATCACAGATTCGATACATACTTAGGCTTCTTGTTTGGTTATGACATTGGTGTCATTTCGGTCAGTTTCCCGTCTTTCAAGGAAATATCAGCATTGAATGCTACGATTATTAGGGATGTCTAATCATGCCAGACTTTATTGATCGTTTCGGAGAGATAGGGCCCGATGGGATCAAGTTCCTATCGAGTTCCAGGCAATCCATCATAACGTCACTTTTATCTGCTGGGTAAGGAAGATACTACTTTCTCCAGGTGGCCTCTAACATTGCGTGTCTTTATTCAGGACATTCGTGTATGTAACTTCATTTTCTGCTTGCGTTCTTTTTCAAAAGTCTCGAAGTGGAGCGCTAGCCCAGGCATTTACATCTGATCGCTTTGGACGTCGTGGTTCTATCCTCATTTGGGCTGCTATTTTCACGATTGGAGTCGCCGTTCAAACCGGTACAACATTTTCTATCGTCCAGATCACTATTGGTCGCTTTATAGCTGGACTCGGTGTAGGCGCATTATCAGGTATGGCGCGGAACATCGTTCTTCTGTAGTTAATTCAGCATACGGATCAACTCTAGCGATTGTCCCACTGTACAATGGTGAGACTGCACCGAAAGCACTCAGAGGTACTTTTTTAGTACTCTATCAGCTGCAAATCATCATCGGGTATGAGTTTAGAAATCCCTGTGTTGGACTGCTATTCCTACCTGATGAATACCTTTGCAGAATATTCCTCAGCTACATACTTGATCTTGCGACTCACAGCATCAAGAATTCGGCTTCTTGGAGGGTGCCTGTTGGGCTCCAATTAGTTTGGGGCTTAGTCCTTCTATCCGGCATTTTCTTTCTTCCAGAGTCGCCGTATGTGAAATCATCGATATAACATGTAATAATCATGAAAGATTGACGCATTCTTCAGCCGCCATCTCCTGGGACTTGGTAAAGAAGCAGAGGCTCGAATAGTGATTGCAGAGTTGAACGGGGTCCCTGAGAGTGATCCGCTCGTTGAGGAACTCGTTGAAGAACTTGACTTCGGAATCAAGGCAGAGAATGAGGGAGGCAAGGCGACATGGGCAGAGTGCTTCTCCACCAGGAACAATCTATGGAAGCGCACTGGGAATGGTATGATGCTGCAATTTATCCAGCAACTCAACGGGCAAAACTTTTACTGTACGTACATATCAGATAGTACTGCCGATTTTCTTACTGGCATTTCTAGACTATTACGGGGATACTTTCTTCCAGAGCGCAGGAACAGAGTAAGACTCCATTATCGCTCCACGGTTGATGCTCATTCCATCCAGATTATCGCCTTATGTCATTCAAGTGATCCTCGGCGCAGTTTCTGTGGTAGGAACCATTCCTGCACTTGTATGTCAGGCTCCTTGTCGATGACAATAAACGTGGCTCATTTTTCTCTGCAGCGTTTGATCGAGACTTGGGGACGACGTCGCGTGAGTAGCCCAATTGCAGATAACTTCAGTTGATGACAGGACCCACAGTCTCTTCTTACGGGAGCCCTTCTCGAGGCTGCTTGTTCAATCATCGTCAGTTTTCAAACCTATGACAGACATTTGATTATCACTGATGGAATATCATATACCAGGCTGGTCTCGTTGGGCACTTAACACTTGCACCAACTGGCACATCGGAATCCTTGCTGACTGCTCGCAACAAACGGGGAGGTAATTAGGCTCACTGTTGATTTATTTAATACTAAACTCTCTCCTTCCATCTCAGGTGATACACTCATCGCGTTTGCTGTGTTACACGTTTTCTCCTACTCAATCTTTTGGGGGCCAACCCCGTGCGTTGCTATTCTGTACATCCTCCATTCTACTCTAACTTTCCTTTTATAGGTGGGTTTATCTTGGTGAATCTTTCCCTCTTCGTGTTCGCCCGAAAAGTATCGCGTTGGGCAGCGCGACTAACTGGTGAGTCCTACCTTTTTGGTGTCTGGATTTTCTGTAAATATTCTCATTAGGTTGTGGAATTTCCTCCTGTCCTTCTTTGCGCCCAGGATTGCTCAACGGTTCGTATCTGTTGTTTACGTATTGTTCAGTTACCGAGCCCGCACCTCAGCATCGGGCCACTCATTCTGCTTATCTTTTTCGGCATGCTTCTTTTTGGTTACGTTTATGTCTACTTGTTCATCCCCGAGACCAAGGGCCTTAGTCTTGAAGAAGTAAGGCACATCACCATCATAACTTAACAGGGACTGACTGCGTGGGTGTTGCTACCCCAGGTTGATGAGCTGTATCGGTCTGGAGTCAAGCCATGGAAGTCAGCTGACTGGAGACCACACTTGACCGATAAACTCCACAAGGAACGCGTTGTTGAAACCAAGCATATTGAAGATGTGGGTGTGGAAAAGGAAAGCGCTTAGGACAGGCCAGCGTAGTTTTAATGCATAATGACGACATCTCACAACTTCATGTTACTATGTTACTATACTGATATCTACCTACGCCAACAAGTGGCTATGGCCGCATCCGAAGATACTCCACGGTAGTACAAATACCGATACTCACATTGACAACGTGACAGTTCCCGAGCCCGACGTAAAAGGTACGTTGTACGCCCCGGCATCAAATACCAAGTTTGTCGTGGGTTTGAGAGATGTAACTCCGGGAAGATTGGCCTTTTGTTCGATTATCAGACGGCCATGCGGTGCACTCGCAGCGGAAGTTGCGCCGTCAGGAATGGCGGTTATCGTAACGGTCACTGTTTGGGCCGATGGGTGATATGAAATTAAGGAAAAAGCGCCAGCATCCACGGAGAAGAGTGTCTCAAGTGGAGCAATGTAGACACGACGACGGACAGAGTCACGTATCTGCACTTGGACGGCTGGTGAGGTAGATATAACGTTCCCCCCAAACGCTTGCCATCCGAAGTCTGGATGATTGATTATAAAGGTTCCGATTCCCATGGAATGTCCAGAGAAGTTGGGGCCATAATCTCCAGAGTAACCGTCCCATTTGAGTGTATCTGCGAAAGAATGGAATGATGCAGATGCAAAACCACCTTGATCTATATTCGAAAGCGGGCCGCTAAGGCCGGCATACCCCACACGTAACAGGTAAAAATCAGTTGGAGAGGCTTCAAAAGCTGAAATCAAAGGCAGGGCATTCAGACCACTGCCATAGTGATGGATCTGACGCTCAATTCGTTGCAATTTCCCTCCGTACACGTTATCCCTAAAACGCAAAGAGGTTAAGAGTATGTAGGGTTACCTCATCGAATAGACGTACCAGTAACGTCGGGCATTGCCATTGTATCCCCAATGCGGGATGAGGGGTTGATATGCAAGGATAGAGTTCAGGGCGTTTGTCGCAGTTTGTGTGTCATTGAAATATGTAGCCCATGCATATACACCTTCCTGGCCCGTCGAATCCCACGCCATTTCAGACCCGAATCTTTAGAAGGTGATCCTTAGAAGGCCAAAGAATGTTGACTACTCAAATCACTCACGGATATCGCTCTCCAGCCCATATATTTTCTCTGGCCCTCATTCTATTTTCAACGAGGGTCGCATTAGCAGTAAAACCCTCGCGTTTAAGATCATTAAGAAGCAAGCGGATCACGGTTTCGCCCATAAGTCCGTCGTTCGCAAAACCAGCGCGACCACCGGTCATTGTGGTGATCGTGAAAACCGCCCGATTCAGGTACCATTGCCAAGTTTGAGCGCTAACAAGGGTCGGGTAATTACGCGCCACACGGTAAAGGGCCCAGTAAGCAGCAGCAACGTGAACATAGTCATAAGCACGATCAGTCGCGAAAGATGCTGCTCTGTTCCAGGACCACCAATTTCCCCAGAAGATAGTAGTCGGATATGGATAGGAGGGTAAAAGAGTAGGTTGGTAGAAGTATACGGACTAGAAAACAAGGATCAGTTTATTAGGACGCAAAAGTACTAGGTTGTTTCACTTTTTTCACAGTTCCTGTGGGCAAAACATTGGAAAAAGTCCAACTGAACATAGATACAACAACATACCATCCTGGTTCTGAATGGATCCCCAAAGAATCTTTGTCGCAAACTGTTCCAATTTCGCTACCTCTGCCGCATTCGGCTGGACATACTGCTTCATAGTCGCCGCTAGCCATGAACCAGCACCAGCTTCATCGCTCAAACCTGGAATCCAGGCTCTTGGGTCATCTTTTACCACTGCATTCACTTCGCGGTCATAAGAAATTACGGAAGGCGACCTGAGGAAGGGGTCCGTGGTGGAATTAAACCATTGTGAGGTGGTCAAGAAATGTCCTAGATTACTAATTGTCTCGGTAGCACCGTTTGTCACGTAATAGTGGACGTTCTGCAGGGTACCATCTGTATAAGTTACTGATAGACGGACACGGCCCCAAGTGTGTGGAGTGATAGAGTACCCCACCCAGCCCGCGGTTTCGGCTTCAGTGTTCACAGACCAAGTTAATGCACCAGTAGGGCTAACTTTAATGGACTGCACGTCGCTAGAATAATTCAAGAACAACTTCCCAATCTGATCCATAGGAAGGATATAACCAGGAATGCCGACCGCGACTGGACGATTAGCGTTCCTTACTGTTCCTTCGATGTCTCGAATCGAAGGAGCCAGGCGGAACTGTACTCCATAAGTGCGGGTCTGACCAGCCTGAAGGGTCGTTGACGTTGCGGCATTCCAAGGTGTGACTGCGGCCCACTCGTTTTGAGCATACGCCAATGTATGGAATTGCCATTCATACAAGCCCTCAAACGTCTGCGACTGATAAAATGGATCGGCGGATGTAGATTCCGGAAGGAACCTCCACCCTTCGAGAGGCGATTCTCCAACTGGAAGGACAACAAGAGGAGGAAGAGTACCGAGAAGAGGAGTTACTTGAACATAACCCGCATCCTGTCCGATATATGGGTCAAACAAGCTGCATAGCGTATTCGTTTCCGCAGCACTACGATCAGTAAAGATCTGTTCAGAAACAATCAAGACAGGTAAACGAAGGCCTATCTGGAACGCACATTGTTAAATTCGAGGGGGATACCAAGCGCGCCGATTTCCACTGCAGTATTTTGAGAGTTGGTTACATCAAACAAGAGTTCAAGAACATCGTCTTGGACGACCCAACGACGGATGATGTTCAACAAGGATGACGAAGGTAACGTAGGGGCCAGATTGGCAGCTGCCAATGTTGTCCCCGACGTCGAAATGGCAGTGACCGGGCGTCTGGCAGTTGAAGTGTCTCCACTAACCCATGCAGTAGAGCCAACTTTACGAACACGAAAGGTTAGGTCTCCTAGATGATATTGACCGTTACTCTGTCGCTTTTCCATCATATCCCCAGGAATGAAGTCAAAAGAGGAACCGATTGGCCTCAACGAGTACAAGGTTTGTGAATCCTTAACCAGCTGAATCGAGAAACTCGGCGAGGTCAAGTTGAGAAAACCGTGGGACAACCCAAGTTGGGCCCCAACAATTTGCCCCGACAAAAGGCATAGACTGCAAACTAGGAAATTCCTCAACTTCATCGTGGCCAAGATAGATGCTCGCGAAGGAGATAACCCAGAAAACGACGTGTCCTTGAGGTATATATATCAAGGAAGAGCAGCATTTCGAAGTCCCCAACTGAATACCTTCCGGAGGTCCTCATGACACATTCCATGTGATGCCGGTCCGTCACTGCTCAAAGCCCATACTCTTAACACTATAATGAGCGCGAAGAACCTCAGGATTCATAGGACATGTGCCATGGGGCAAATCTTTGATTGATCGTCGGAGTAAAAGTTTTTTTATTGGAAAGTGTCCGTTGGCTCAGCAATTACCTTTAGTCTTCAGAGTTTTATGACCACTGCTCGATTCGACTATTAAGCCAATAGACTCGTTGATTGAAAGGTCACTACCCACACTCTGATATCCTGCCAATTTGGACTTCAGTTGACATCTCGGATTTTCCAATACTGTGTGCATAAGAGGTTGAATACACGCTATTGATCATTCGATACACATACGGTACACATACCATAATCTCGGATAAAGAAAATTCCACAGAAGTTTGGTCATGTACTTACAAGCACGTTTCATAACATTAGACCCTTTGACTCCGTCTTGTTTAGTTATTTGGCGCTGACATTTGCGCTTTCCGTTGCCTGCTGGATTCCATAATTTGTTCATGAGGAAATCGAACATGTCGTCACTGTCTTCCTTCATGAGACGCCATCTATCAATAGAGCTGAAAAGACTGGTCTTGCGCCTTGAGATTGTCAAAAAGTAAGTATCGGTATAAGATCACGAGGCTTAATGGGCAGGAGCAAGCATATTTGTGACCACATTTGAAACTCTGACCAAGCAACGCAAATCTCCGTACACCGTCGTTGCCCCAACACTCTGTCTTGCAAACCGCCTCTCTCTATGCTTGTTTCCTTAAAATATTTCTGACTCTTTTTTCATTATGTCTGACCCTGTTTATGAATTTGTAAACTTCTCACCTGGCGTCGAAGAAGACAAATGACAAATCCAACTGCATTACATTATGTAATTCAGGTATGGAAAATACCTCGCTTGGATGATGTAATCCTAGATCTATTTAGTAACAGCCTCTGCAGCTCGTCGCGTGGAAATGTCCAAAAATGAAAGAATTAGGTTGACGAAACGATGTCCATGCTGATCTTTTCTTACTGCTGTAACGGAAAATGCCCGTAAGGATAATTCCTTTTATAAGCAAGTCCGTTTTCGATCTGCTGTGACTGATGAGATGAGCCCGTCATCGACTGACACTGTGAGATCTTACATCTCAGAGTAGTGAAGCTTTCTGTACGTAGGACTGAAGAAACACTGTGAGGGCCAATCACTACTCTGTGAGGTGTATGAAGCTGTGATCTGTGATGACTGAGCGACTCTGCGCTCACCTGGTAGACGATGATAACTGTGAGAGTGCAAGACCGTTGCACTGAAAGAAAAATTTTCTTCGCTGATGAATATGCAAGACCGTTGCATGTAAAAGACTGAATCTGTACGACTTCGGGCCATACCATTCCCGACTCAACATCCGCCAAAGCAATGGCATCAAGCCGAGAACGACCTTTAGTCATGGTGATCCGGGATGTAACCGTTTGCCATGCAGAGGCCTCCGAAAACGCTCCTTACCCTTGGAACCCGCGTTTACGTCGAGCAAAGAGAAAAGCCTCAGTGTCGTGTTAACATGCAGAAGACAACTAATATTATTGTACCTATTTAGTAACAGGCAAAGAGAAACTAAATGATGATACGGTTTATGAGTGTAAGAATCTGGTAATAAGAAAGTAGTGACTTACAGCCTCAGTGTCGTGTTAACATGCAGAAGACAACTGAGGCTATAAAATACGACCAAACGATTCAAATAGCATATAGTCACGTGATTAATCGGATGCGGGGACCAATTAAGGACTATTCCAGTCCAACACAACCCCATCACCGCAGTAGAAAAGAACGTGAAGAATGAAAAAAAAAGGTTAACGTCGAACAAGCCCTAGGCCAATCACAAAACGATCATGTAAGACACGGGGTAAGGCTTTGGTGAGGATATCCGCCACCATGTCTGAAGTCGAAATCCATGTGGGTTCAAAAGAACCGGACATAAAATGTTCACGAATAAAGTGGTAACGGATGTCGATATGTTTGGAACGGGAAGTAGTAGAATCAGATCTTGCAATATCAATAGCACTCTTATTATCACAAAGCAGAGGAAAAGGTCGAGGTACTGGCATGGAGAGGGACATCAGCAGTGATCGAATCCAGATGGCTTCTCGCATGGCATGAGCCATGGCCATATATTCAGCCTCAGTTGACGAGAGAGCAACGGTACGTTGGCGGACAGAAGATCAAGAAACAAGAGACGAAAACATGAAGAACGCATATCCCGAGACACTGCGTCGAGTCGAAGGATCGGAAGCCCAATCTGCATCCACGAATCCACATCCACGGGGAAGCAATAGACGGACAGGCAGATGAATCTCGGGTTCATCAAAATTGTAGAGCAGAGCATAGTCGATCGTACCCAAGAGATATCGAA
>QGOA01006384.1:0-19211 GCA_003313075.1 Termitomyces sp. MG16
AACTTTGTAACTTCGTTACACAAGTTTTTTTCTTAAAAAAAAAAAAGAAAAAAATCAAAGACACCAATATAAAACACACATGGTCTTGAGTTGGTCAACAAGCGTCTGAGCCTTATTCTCTTCAGACTTTATCTTGCAAGGGGGCATGGGTTCGTATGGTGACACAAAACACACAGAGAAAAAGAGGAGGTGGAGAGGGGATTATCAACAACAGTGGACAAAGGACACTTATATAGAGCAGCAAGCTGCACGTCGCATCAAAGAGGAAAAGACAGTATAACATAAAGAATGGGGTATCCCTTTCTTCGAACAAAACAAAATTAAGTAGAATGAAAATTCCAATAAGACAAGATTCACAGAAGGCGCAGCGGGACCTTTTAGATAAAACACAAGTATCACAGATCCACAACTTGTAATGTGGTACCTTAAGAGCCGTAGCCTCAGAAGGGCAACACACTAGAGATTTGCCAATGAGAGGACAAAGAAAGAGAGACAAAGGAACATCACAAGGTCTGTTCCTGAACAGTCGAGGATGATAAAACGAAGCCAGAAATGAAGCCAGAAATTAATATACCACTGGCAACAGACTACAGGAAGCGTCAAGATGACAGGCACAGGAGATAAGGTACCAAACAATCGAAGTGCATATACCAAAAAAGACAAAGTCAATAAAAAGGAAACGAGTTGGGTATGGGACAGGTAAACCAAGATATGTCACGTCATACACAAGAAAACAGTCGAGGCACTCACTAATCACTTCCTGATACTATAAAGAATACACAGATAGCACAACAGACTAGAAAGATATCAAGACACAGCAGCAATCCAATGTACGTCTAGCCACTGTCCAACAGGTGTATTATGCTGACAGAGCCACAGTAGATATATCATAACAAAAATGACCTTAGGAGCAAATTACGACACAGAGGCAGCAAGTAAGCAACGTTTACAGACACCTCAACATCAGTAGACTCATTACACAATCAAGAAACTGCGATTGAGAAAGCCATACACAAAGAAGAAGAAGAAAACGACGTTATGTTAACCAGCGTCACACATGTAAGTAACCAAACTGCACACCGTATGTCAGACTATCAACACACAAGACACAACAGGAACCAAGATGGGCAGAAGCCATTAAGACAAAAGAAGTAAATAAACCTCACTTATGGTGACTAGTGTATGTCCACGAAGACAGCAATATATCAGACGAGGAGTTGGTTTTCACGGTATACAGAGCCATAAGCGAAAAGGATCTCCTGCCACTGAAAAGAGAAACACGCATGAGGTGCGTTCAATGAGATCCAATATAACAGAGTCTAATCACATAAAGCAGCGACTACAGATGACTGAAATACATGAAGCAATACATGAAGCTGGATGGCCTAGGAACAAAACATTTTGACGATGCAATGATAGGAGCAATGGAGATTAGCAAGCACTTTGAACTTGAATTCTCAGAAGGCCGTCTCAAATGCTGGCACAATGCGTTCCTTGAACAGCAAGAAAGATCACTAGACATTGCAAACAGGATATTTACACCGACATGCGATGTGGAGAAGAACAAACAACACATTCCCATGGACAGAGAACTAGACCCATACAAGCTCACAGAGAAAATAACGCAGAAAGGGTTCATGATTACCAAAGACAACGTGGTCCAATTTTCGAAGATGAAGGTAAATGAAGAAAACAGGACAACGTAAGTACAACTCAATAGAGCAACAAACAAAACTGAAGGGAACTTAGATACGAACATTAGAAACCGGAAAGATTCTGAGTGGGAGACCTCGTTTCTGTCCAGCTATCGTTCCAGGTTGTTAACCTGGTGGGTGGGAAACTCAAAATGCTTCTTGTATTGAGATCCATAACTTTTATCGAGCACCGGTCTAGCTTCATTCTAGCTTCATGAAAGTGAGTGACAAAGCAACACAGTAAACACATTGATAAACACTCCACAGAACATAGTATACAACAAAGGGACCAAGAACAAACTGAAGAGAAAGCTGAGAAACATTTCAGACAAGGGCCAGAACAGAATGGATGTAGACACATCAGACAACGGCAACCAATGATTACATCAATCAAAAAGCCTGTAATTGCTCGCTTTGTCGCATTGTCAATAACGGTCTTGTTGATCTTTGCCAATTGCATATAGGTTCGACTACGACTCACAGACACTTGCTTGGGTCTGACTATATCGTCGTCCTGCTTCCTTCCCTAACAAATCTACTGGACCCGTATTTTGTTTCTCCCTTGTCCACCAATCCTTCTCCTTTTAGTTGCTTTTATAGTATTACCGCATCATCACATTACCAAATAAACTGTATTTGCCCGCAACTCTGCAACATCACAAACAAACAACCGCAAGGGCTTACATAAACAGCAGCTGGAGCGATGGCTTACATAAACCATAGCTGAAGCAACAGCTTACAGAGCAGCAACTTATATAATATCAGCTTACATAACCAATGGATAGGAATTTATTTATATTTTCTTTTGATGCGACCCCAACTTGTACATATTTATTCACTTTCGTACTTCCTCACTTTTGGTGTTTGCCAGCTCGTTAGTTCAATAATGTTTCATTCCTGCTGACAAGTCAATAGCTACCTATCTAGCGTAGGTAGATTATGTTATTGTAATATAACAATTCATCTATCAACAATGTAAACAACTGCTGGAGCAAAGAAATAATGAAACATTCACACATCTGACAGAAAACATAACAAATTACATACATAATAAAAAATATATAAACAGGAAACAAACTAAAACAAAACAAAATAAAGGATAACAAAACAAACAAATAAAAATAAAAAAACATATTCGTATATATATAAGCAATTATAATCCCTCGACTTGGTGAAATAAACATACAATAATGCGCTCAACACAAGAAAACTATATATAAAGAAAACGCAAGGATTTTTCAACATGAAGATGAACATAATAGCCAGTAGAGATAGCCAAAAGGGAGCAAATATTGAGGACATGGTAGTAATAACCAGTAAAGATAGCCAAAAGGGAGCAAATATCGAGGACATGATAGTAATAGCCGGTAGTAATAGCTGGTAAAGATAGCCGATGATAGGACCCTATACAGGATCAGCGCATCAACGGCAGGCAACGGCAACGTGGCACCGACTCAAAATACCTTAGCGCGCGCTAATTATCCAATTTTGGCGATATTTGATGGCCGGGTACAGCAAGAAGCAGATCTGATCAGTGATAGCGCCGGCGGCAGCAAGAATGACAACTGACAGATGGCATCAGTCACTGACAACAGCGCTTAGGGAGAAGCCTGATGATCTATCAAAAACTGATGGACAGCTTGGCGTTTGACCTTGGCATCTGACACCGCTTAGCGCTTTGATTCGGCGCCTGACATCGCTAAGCACTTTGGACAGACAGAAGGGTGATGGATTGATGATTTAGCACTGCGATCTGCCGCCTGGTGGCGCCAAGGGTCTTAAATGGACGGTAGGGATCTGAAACCGTTGGAGCTACCCCTATGAAATTTTCCAGTTTACCGCACTTTGGCAATGGTTGGTCACTGGCGACGGTGAACTTCTTGTAGTATATAAAGTACTTACTGACTTGTACATACACAATCGAACAACAGACCAGAGTTTCCTGCTCCTCTTTCATCAGTCTCCCTTACGCTTGAGATTTCATTTATGGTCGGCAACGTCGAACTCATCGGCAGTTGCAGACTCTCGCTAGTCTTCGACACACTCATGCCTTGCAGTTACAGCAGGCATTATCGACGCTTAGACTATGCTAAGCTTACCATGTTCTTGCCGTTAACATTGCCGTGTTCGCTTACCGCTCCCTTCATAGGCGCTTTACCTTAGCGCTTTACACTTGCCAACTCCCCTTACCGACTTTTCCCCTTTTTCACAGACGCGTTCTCTGGGACCTGCCCGGGACTCCTCAAATCACTTATAGCACGCCCAACGCAAGCTTTTGGTACGGTAACACTATAGTTATATTTGTTACTGACCAAACTTTGGGCGTCATCAAATTGGAGCCCACCACGAGGGATCTCTAGGGCAGAATTCTGCCAGAAACCCGTCTCCAGCATAAGTGCCGCCTGCTAGAGCAGTCGGCAGAAGGCTTAGCTCCTTCCCACCCATCAACTCCACAACCACCTGGTGCCTTACCGGGTCTCTCTCTAGCACAGGAACTACAGAACGCCACTGTAGACAAATTTCCCGATCTCTTCCCGCGTTCTCTTGACTTTAGCGCTGACGACCTCTTAGCGTTGCCGCTTGCCGTACCACAACCAGTTACCCCCAGCACTCCTCTAACACCCCTTTCTCAACTCGTCATTTTGCTTACCCCGTCGCCAATATCAAGAACCCCTTCCTCACCTCCGCTAACCAAACTCAACACCACAGTCGCCATGGAACAACCAGTTCAGCGCATGCCGCCACGCAACCACTTCTCGGCACCGAAATGGGACGAGTCTAAGCCACAGGATCTCTCTCAGTATTTCAAGGAACTAGAGTACTTGTTCAGAGATTGTAACATTACTGACCACACGCAGATGAAGGAATACACGGCAAGATACGTGTCTTATGACACGGCAGAAACGTGGACAGGTCTTACTGAGTTTGCCGCCTTTGTTCCTGCTGCACCGCCAGTTCCCGCCCGAGGCGCTTCATACGAGGACTGGAAAACGGCAGTAATCCAATTGTACCCTGGTGCTGAAGAAGCTACCCAATACTCGGTAAACGAGCTGCAGAAACTCGTCCATGAATCTTTCGACAATGGCACATTGTTTCTTGGCGCCTTCTGTGATGACCACAACTCCTGCAATAGAAGTGATCTACCAACTGGGCTAAAAGGCCACAATGTCAAGCCTGGCTTGACATGTTGCAGGCACTATTTAAGCAGTATCCAGTGTCATGATGCTGTGGGTCATGACACCTTCTCAACGTATTACCGCAAATTCCGAAAGATTGCTAGGTGGTTGGTGCAAAACGGCAAGCTCTATATCAACGAGGAACGTCGCCTGTTCCAACAAGGCATCCCGACTTCACTTTGGACTCGCATTGCTTGCCGCCTAGAAATAGTTCATCAGGACCACCATCCCGATGAGCCATATAATGTTGCCGACGTCTTTGAAGCCGGTAAGTGGGTTCTCAAGGGAACAGACACTGGCATTGGGTTGCAACACGCTAGGACGAGCCCACCCCCTGAACGAACTAATGGTATTATCCCCATCCTGCCTCCCGCTGCCGACTTCGTTAAAAAGGAGGACCTCAACACTGCCGTTACTGCTGCCGTCGCATCCACTATGACACATATCAAAACTATGATTACCACCAACCTGACTGCTAACCGACCCGCCAACGTACCTGTGCCAGGCCCTTGCCATTTTTGCGGGGAAATTGGCCACACTATGACTAGAGGACGCTGCGCTACCCTCAAAAATTATATTCGGCAAGGAAGAATCCAAAGGGCTATTGACGGCAAGATAGTTCTTACCTCTGGCACCACCATCCCCAACTACCCGGACAAGAAGTCCTTCCAGGAGCGAGTTGATGAATGGCATAGGCGCAACCCAGGACAAATTGTTACCGGCACGCTATCTGGCAACACCAACCCCGATCCTGAACAGGCGACTCAACAGCAAATGATCCACGAGGTCCTACACTTCGACAGCGTTGGCGACCGTCCAACCTTCTTGCGGGAAGAACGAATCGCCAAGCTGCAGAAGGAGCTAGACTCGCTGAAGAATCAGGTTTTTGATGGGGTTGAAGTTAAGCAGCCTAAACAGCCTCTGAAAGGATACAAGCCTATGTCACCCGCTAACAAATTACCGACTTCTGCTCCAGCCGCCCTGCCAGCCACTACTCCAGAACCATCGTCGTCCGCTGCCATGCCTGAGGCGCCTTTGCCACCTCTCCATCCCTACTCAGGAATTCCCAACCGCTATCATGCTCCCGCACAACGAAATTTTGCCGCTCCTGAAAAGCGTACCAAAGGCGGCTACCGACCTACTGCGCCAATCTTCGACATAGAAAAATCCAACCACGTCTTCAGCCACATCATGAAAACTGCCGTCACCTTGTCAGTAGAAGAACTTTGCAGTATTGCTCCCGACGTTTGCAATCAGGTGAAGATGGCAGTTACTCCTTGACGTCCCTTGACAACAACCGTTGCCAAGGTCGAGGACCTCGACGACGCCCTACCTGGTTTTTCCATTACCGTCGACTCTCTGGACAAAGAAGACTCTTCTGCCGACACCATTGCCAACGCCACCTCTGTGGACCCAGTCAAGACCTACCTTAGGTCAGTAGAGCATGGGGAAGACCCAGCAATCCTTACCGTCGCTCAAGAATTGCACACTATCCGTTCCGTTGCGCTAACTGTTGATAACAAGCACGAGGTAGAGGCAATTGTGGATAGCAGGTCCCAAATCATTTCTATGGCAGCTGAAGTTGCTAACAATTTAGGCCTTATTTATGACCCAACCGTTATACTAAACATGCAGAGTGCTAACGGTACGGTGGACAGATCTCTAGGCCTCGCCAAGAATGTGCCCTGCACCCTTGGCAACATCACGTTTTACCTTCAGATACATATTTTGCGCTCCCCAGCATATGACCTACTACTTGGCAGACCCTTCGACGTCTTGGCGCAATCAGTCGTCAAGACAGTTACCGACGACGAGACGACACTAACAATTAGCAACCCCAATTCTGGAATCTGACAAACGGTGCCAACGTTCCCTAGGGGACAACAAAAAGGCGCCCGTGCTAAGCCCCCGGAATTTACCGACCAACACGCCAACAAGCCTCCCCACCGGTGTTTTCACAGACCATCGAGGAGGTGATTGGCGACAATCACGGAGATGTGGCGCTAACACTGGAATATGACCATTCAACTGGTCTTGTAAATGTTATGTCTACTGCTTTTCTTGACAAAGATGTTTTAACTACTTTACCCGCTACTGACGCAGAGCTTTCTCAGGAAAACCAAAACATTACCGACTCCTCTCTTGCCTACTTGTACCTTACAGCTTCCGAATCTTTTCAAATTACTGCGTCTACCAATACTTATCTCACTACCCTTCCCGGAGCCTCGGCTCCTGCCGTTCTTGGACTTGCTGCTCCTCAGGCTACAGTTCCCCTTTCCACCTCTGTATATAACCAAGCTAACGCTCCCAAAAGGAAAGGGGTTCAAGTCAAAAAGAAATATAAGCCAGTTGCGCTTAAAACAAAGCCCATCGCTACGCACTCTCCCGAGACGTTTAGAATCGAGCGCCAGATCATTGGCGACCCTCTTGCCAACATGCTGACCTTATCACCAAATCCGCCACCCTTTCAGCCCACAGGATGTTTTACCGCAGAACGCCAGCAGCAGTTCGCCAAGAAGCATGACACAGGATTTTTGACCAAAGATGAGTTGAATGTCCTTACCGATCTCGTCGCTAAGCAAGATAAAGCCTTCGCTTGGGAGGACTCCGAACGCGGCAGTCTACGTACAGATTTCTTCCTGCCTGTCGTCATCCCGACCATTCCTCACGTGCCGTGGACTGAGCACAACCAACCATTACCGCCTGGAATCGAAGCCGAGGTCTGCCAAATCATTAGGACCAAGATAAAGGCTGGCGTCTACGAGCCCTCAAACAGTTCTTACCGCTCCCGATGGTTTTGCATCCTCAAAAAGAACGGCAATCTACGGATAGTCCACAGTCTCAAACCGCTGAATAGAGTTACCATACGACACTCTGGCATACCGCCTTTTCCTGACCACTTTGCCGAGTCCTTTGCCGGGCACATTTGTGGCGCCACACTTGACCTCTACATTGGCTACGATGAACACCTAATACACCCTTCTTCCCGGGATCTTACCACTTTCCAAACTCCGTTTGGCGCCTTGCACCTAGTCACCTTACCAATGGGCTGGACAAACTCAGTCCCTATATTCCATGACGATATCACTTTCATCCTCCAACCCGAGATACCGCATAATGTCCTAAGCTTCATTGATGACGTTGGCGTCAAAGGCCCCAAAGACTGGCGACTCGTAAACGGCTTACTGGCGACCCATCCCAACAACTCCAACATTCGCTTAGCACTATGGGAATTTTTCCTACTACTCAACCGAGTTCTCCAACGTATGAAATATAGCGGTGGGACTTCACAAACTCCTCCTTTGCGCGCCAAGGTTCAAGATACTCGGTCATATCTGCACTCCCGACGGACGCATTCCCGACGAGTCTTGCTTAGCACTCTTGGAGCGATGGGGTCCTTGCCGCAACTTATCTGAAGTTTGCGCCTTTCTTGGCACCGTTGGCATTCTCAGGATATTCGTCAAAAACTTTGCCCATCGCGCACATGCTCTTAACCGACTCACCTGCGCCAACGAGCCTTTCAAATTTGGGCCAGACCAGGTCACTGCCCAACGAGATTTGGTAAAAGCCTTACAAGACGCCAAACCCCTAGTCCCCATCGACTATAGCTCTGCCGACCCTGTTATCTTAGCGGTGGATACCTCGTACATTGCCGTTGGCTACTTCTTGTGCCAGTGCCTAAGCGACAATCGGAAACAGCGACACTACAACCGCTTTGGGTTGATCACGCTAAACAACAGAGAGTCTCGCTACAGTCAGCCTAAGCTAGAGCTCTATGGACTCTTCAAAGCCTTCCGGTCGCTAAAGATGTATTTGATTGGCATGCGGAACCTTATTGTTGAAGTCGACGCTAGGTACATCAAAGGCATGCTGCAGAATCCCGACATCCAGCCATCCGCTAGTATGAACCGGTGGGTAGTTGCTATCCTCATGTTTCACTTTGAGTTGGTACACGTCAAGAGCTCTTTCCACGGACCGGATGGACTTTCTAGGCGACCATGGCAACCTGGCGACCCGGCAGTGGATCCACAAGCTGATAACGATTTCGAGGACTGGATTGACCGATTACATGGTTTCGTGCACCTTATACAACAGCCAATTCCCCTACTACAACGGCAACAGCCTGCCAGCATCCTTCTACATCCCATTGTCCCTTACCGCCCTGAGACCTTTAGCGCACCCCTCACATTCTACACAGCAAGCATTTTCAGTCAAAATTTGCCTCCCGTAAAAGTCGTACAAGAGCCCCATCTGCTAAGAGAAGACAGCAGAAACCTGACCTACGATGCCGTTCCCCGATCCGCCAAGGCAAAGGCAGAAGACAGTCGCTTGTTAATAGTGGAACAATGGATACAAGACCTTAAGCAACCCGCAGGCCTTACCGACAAACAATACGCGACCTTTATCCGATATGCCACCCACTTCTTCTTTACCGACAACTGACTTTGGCGACAAAATCGAGATGGCGCTCACAAGCTGATCATCAAGCCAGAAAGTCGCTTATGAGTCCTGCGCGCCATGCATGACAAGCTAGGACATAGAGGTCTGTACGCTACCTGAGCTTCTCTTTTAGAACGATTCTGGTGGCCACACGCTAGTGCTGACATCGCCTGGTACATCAGGACTTGCCACCTCTGCCAAATTCAACAAATGCGCCAAGTGCTCATCCCACCAACCGTTGCAATGCCAGCTCCCCTCTTCAGCAAAATCTACGTCGACACCATGCATATGCCCAAATCTGGTCGCTACAAGTACATCATTCAAGGTCGTTGTTCGCTAATCCACTGGCCTGAATTTTGAATGCTTCAAAGAGAAAATACAGAGGCGGTCACCAAGTGGCTATTTGAGGACGTCATTTGCCGTTGGGGAGCGCTAAGAGAAATTGTCACGGATAATGGTGCGCCAATTATCAAAGCGCTAACCTATCTCACCAAGAAATACAATATCCATCATATTCAAGTATCTGGCTACAACAAACGCGCCAATGGCCTGGTAGAGAGACCCCACTTTGACGTTCGGCAAGCGCTTTTCAAGGCAGTCGATGGCGACAAGTCTTGTTGGAGCGAAGCGACATATTCAGTATTTTGGTCGGAAAGAGTTACTATTCGTAAGCGCATGAGTTGTTCTCCCTATTACGTGGCTACTGGCACCCATCCTTTACTCCCTGCCAACATTATAGAAGCGACCTACCTTCAGCCAGCACCTAACAGCATCTTAGCGACTACCGACCTGATCGCCAGACGAGCTATTGACCTCCAACAAAGGAAAGAAGATTTAGAGCAACTCCACGAGGTAGTCTTTAGTGCCCGTCACCAAGCAGCACTACGATTCGAAACTGAGCATAGCGCGACTATCAGAGATTATAACTTCCCGAGGGGCGCGCTAGTGCTTATGCGCAACTCCAAAATTGAAACCTCATACAACAAGAAAATGCGCCCGTGCTATTTGGGACCTTTAGTAGTTATCTCTTGTAACCGTGGAGGCGCTTATGTGCTCTGTGAATTAGATGGTTCAGTACTACATTGACCTGTTGCCGCTTTTTGTCTATTGCCGTATCTCGCCAGGGAACAAATTGACTTGCCGCTTGAAGCGCTAGATATTGACACCGCCAAGCTGAGAGAACTTGAAGAAACCGAATTATTGGACAATGATGACTTAGTTGAAGAAGAAGAAAATGATTAGAAAAGAATATATTGATGAGCTCCCTTTTTCTATTACTTATCTTACTTATCTTTCTTGCTGATACTTACTGTACTATATCCAACAGACAATTCTTTACATAGTCAAGCCGCAGCGCTAGCGTGTTGCCAACGCTTAAGCGCCTTGCGCAACTCTCGCCAAGGGTTTTTCGCTATGATGATTTACTGAGTGTTTCCCTTTTCCTCAAAATTTGTCTAAGTCCCATACCTACTACTCCTCTTGCTAAAACCTACCTTAGAATACTTGCCGCTTGCTTTCTCTTTGCTTTACTTTCTTGGCTCTCTGCTGTTGCGCTAACTCAGATTACGGGACTTATTCTTCCACTCGGCAAGAAGGCGGCAAGAAATATGTATACGCGTGCGGTAACAAACAAAAATTTATATACAAACGGCCTATCTACCCTAAGGTCCATTTTCTACATCCGAAAGCAACAAAGAGTCGTCGAGCAGCAAGAGGTCGCCAACCTGAACGTGGTTGAGGGCTTGCCACTCTAGCGCCTCATGACAGTCGGCTTGGTATTCCTCGAGGGTCTCCATGCTATGGGTTAGATTGGAGTACCGGAGTCGCAAAGCCATAATCTGTTGCTGAACTCATTCATGCTTGCAACCCAATACCGCACGCATACTTGCCGCACGTACCCCCATCCGCTCTATAACTTGAGGAGGATACAAGGCCACCACAGGAAAAACCAAGTCTTCCCCCAGCCACTCGTAAGAGTTGCCAGCAACTCTTGGCTGAGGCTGGGGGGTCCATGACGAAGGCCCACTCGAGCTCACCCAGTGATGTGTCGCCAAGTCGCCCTCACTTACCCAGGGGGCGGCAGGCTCCAAGGTCGGCAACTCCTGAGACTTGCCAGGGGCCTCCCACAAAGTTTCCTCTGCCTCACCCTCAGCATCTTCACTGCTGCCCTCGGCCTCCTGGCGACTATGCGACCCTCCACGTGTTTTCTCGTCCTCGGCTGACGCCTGTATGCCAGTAGGCTCCCCCATAACGACGTCGTCCTCTTCGCCTTGGGTGCCAGTAGGTGAAGGGTCGGCAGGCACGTTTTCAGGTAAGACCAAGGGGGACAGCAAGCAGCTGGGACCAGCCTCACCGCTAACGGGAGGGAGGCAGCTGGCGGCAAGGGCCTCCTCTAAATCTTTCATCTCCCTGTCCTCAGCACTTGGAGAGGGGGAGGGCGACTTGATGCATACACGCTTGGCCTTAGCCTTGCCCTTGCTTGGGGAGGGGGCCTTGCGTTTTTCCTGGCGCTCGCCAGTGCCACGCTTGCCAACCGATTCCGATTCATCTCCTTGGCATGTCGGCAGCGCCAAGGAGGACTTGCTGATCTTGGCTGCTCTCCCAGCGGCAACCTCCCTACGTTCCCTCTCAACAAACTCCCTAGCCCGCTTGACCAAAACCGCCTGGGAAAAGGTCTTCTCGACAAAGACATCAGGCGCTCCGCCACGCTCATGACTCTTGGCGCCGTTGATCGTACAAGCACGCTTGAGAGTGCCGCAGCGGTAACAAGGTTGGGCGCCAGTAGGGAACCAGCAACTCTCGGGGTCGTTATCAGCCCAACATTTGTCACACTACCCTTACTTGAGAACTCGAATCTTACAAAACGCTAAGGCGACTTACCACTCCACGCGAATCCTTAAACTCCTGGCATGTCGCCAGGGAAACCGTGCGCTTGTTCTTCATCTCAGGCAACTCCACTTCTCCCTCGATGCCCTCATCCATGACTACATCTTCCCGGCACGGCAAGAGCAAACCCCTCAGCTCCTTGTTGTCAAACGTCGTCTGACTAGGAAGCTGGGAGAGAGTCAGTAGAAAGTCGGCAAAAAGTCACTACGGCATACCTCGTATTGAGGGCCCTTCCCCTTGCGAGACTAGCAAAAGTCACAGTCGGCAAGAAGAGACGCCAATAACAGCAGACTCACCTTTTTCTTCAAAGCCTTGCCAGGCTTTGAAGGCAAACCCCGTGTGCCTGCCGGCAGTGTGGGGCTCTGAACACTGCCGGCATGAGACCCCTTGCTAGAACCCTCAGCAACAGACTCCTTCTTCTGCTCCTTGGCGAGCTCTGCCCTCACTACCGCCAAAGTGTGCACGGCAGCGGCAGCGGCAGCCTCCTCCTGTTCTTGCTCGATCTGCAAGCGAGCAAGGGGTTCCAGCACCTCTTGTTTACTACGGGGAGATAGTTCAGTCCATAGCTAGGGAAGGAACGGTCAGAAGCTACTTACTCGGTTGCCAATGCGCTTACGGTCATCGGCAACACGCCAGAGAGAATATCCTCCAGCTCATCCTCGATGGTGGGGACAGGGGGAGGCACCTAGGTAACAATCAGCTAAGCAACATGGCAGGAAGCAGAAACAACTTACGAAGCAGGAGAAGGGCGCTAACCACTCGGCGCCATGATTATCGACATATCGAGCACGACACCACTCGTGCACCTCGATCTCGTGATTCCAGCCAACGCCAAGGACCCTCACCTCATACCACTTCTTCAGCAGCTTCATTACACCAACTACTAAGTTTGGGGAGGCCTCAGCGCCAACACCCTCGATATGACAAATGAAGCGGTTAGCCTTGGTGATGTAAGCGTAGGCGGCTTCCTGGGCAGCCTGAGAAGGCACGGGGGGCGGAGTTGGAATGCGGAAAGACATTTTAATTTTATTGAGCGCCAGGTAAAGATGGGGAGGAGAAACGAAGTCCACACTCATGCGCCAGGACTATAAACAAAATCTCAAGAACGCACGGACCACTGGTCACAAAAGCGGTAACGGTAGCCTTATTTGGTGACTGAGGACAGTTAATTTTTCAGTTGGGGGGAGATGATAGGACCCCATACAGGATCAGCGCATCAACGGCAGGCTACGGCAACGAGGCACCAACTCGGGATACCTTAGTGCGTGCTAATTATCCAATTTTGGCGATATTTGACGGCCGCGCATGGCAAGAAGCAGATCCGATCAATGATAGCGCTGACGGCAGACAGAATGACAACTGACAGATGGCATCAGTCACTGACGACAGCGCTTAGCGAGAAGATTGATGATCTATCAAAAACTGATGGACAGCTTGGTGTTTGACCTTGGCAGCTGACATCGCTTAGCACCTCAATTTGGTGCCTGACATTGCTAAGCATTTTGGACAGACAGAAGGGTGATGGATTGATGGTTTAGCACCGCGATCTGCTGCCTGGCGTCGCTAAGGTTCTTGAATGGACGGTAGAGATCTGAAACCGTTGGAGCTACCCCTATAAAATTTTCTAGTTTACCGCACTTTGGCAATGGTTAGTCACTGGCAACGGTGAACTCCTTGTAGTATAAAAAGTACTTACCGACTTGTACATACCCATCAAACAATAGACCAGAGTTTCCTACTCCCCTTTCTTCAGTCTCCCTTACGCTCGAGATTTCATTTACGGTCAGCAACGTCAAACTCATCGGCAGTTGCAGACTCTCGCTAGCCTTCGACACACTTGCGCCTTGCAACTACGGCAGGCATTATTGACACTTAGACTTCACTAAGCTTACCGTGCTCTTGCCGCTCACATTGCCGTGTCACTTACTGCTTCTTTTATAGGCGCTTTACCTTAGCGCTTTACACTTGCCGACCCCCCTTACCGACTTTTCCCTATTTTCACAGGCACGTTCTCTGGGACCTGCCCGGGACTCCTCATATTACTTATAGCACGCCCAACGCAAGCTTTTGGTACGGTAACACTATAGTTATATTTGTTACTGACCAAACTTTGGGCGTCATCACCGGGAGACTGAATTGAAGGAAAACGAGTAGATTCAGCAAGTAGATAGATGAACAAGTGTAGAGGCAAGAGTTATAGCAATATCAAGACTACCGTAACGAGCTACAAACTACAGGTTAAATACCTGGTGCCAGGTGAGCTCTGGGCCATCCGGGTGAGGTCCGTATCTCTCTCCATGTGGTTTGTCCTGTGCAGTGTATTGTTTGGGTAGGAGTCCTCTGCGGTCGTGTGGTCCCAGGGTGCAAATGGGCTGCAGTGTATTGCCCAGGCCCAGGAGTGGTGCCAGGAGCATGGCGTTGAATGGGGGCAGCCTCTGAGCTTGATCAATTGGGGTCCAGAACAGCATCCAGGGCATGTGACGTGCCAGCTGAGGCTTGGGTCTGGCCGGAGGGCTGGTCATCAGGTACTGTCAGGTCAGCCTTGGTCAGAGTGACGTCAGGTCTAGTTGGTCAGGATCCTGTGTGTCCTGGGGCATGCTGGGTAGGGAGTAGGGGATGGTTTCCGAGGGAGGGGGTTCAGGCATGGATTACCAGGGGGTTGGGGTGGCACAGGTGTGGCTCGTAACAGTGATGAAATACACCACCCAGGCATGACTCAAGTGTTATGCTTCAGCACATATAGTAGCACTTAGATGACAAGGGCACAAAGTACCCAATGTATTCAGTACTAAATTGTCACGACCCCTCCCCTCCGGATCTACCCCGGGACACCCCTGGAGCACCATCCGGGACCCTCCCTCCGACCCCACAGGACACGCCCTGCCATCACAAATACCGACACTGCCATCACGCGCATCAAAGACCACCATCAGCTGCCACCAGCCCCAATCAACAATCAGATCATGCGACTCACTCCTGGCCATCACGCATCACGCATCACAGCTCCCTCCACACCAATTGATCGCGCATTCCACACACGCAATCCAAGTATACAGTCCCTACCCGCTACTCAATAACTCCTGGAACCCTGAGACCTGGTCCCGTAGTACTTATAGCCTAGTTCCCCGTTGTATTTGCCAGTCTTGATGCATTACTTGGATTGTTGCGTGCTCTCTGCTTGATTGGTATGCATTGACTGGCACGCTTTGACTGGCACGCTTGAATACTTGCGTGCTCTAAGATTGGTACGCACTTCGCGACTTTAATTTGCTAACTTGGTCTCGTCTTAGAACCTCCGGTTCACAACTCGACCCTCACCCTATCCCCAGCTACCCAAAACCCTAAAACCCCCGGACCAAGTCCCCTCTCCCAGGATTACCCTGTCCACGTCTTGAACCCCAGAGTCCTAGCCCTGGAGTTTCAGACACCTGAGTATCCGTAGGTCAAGTCCGCATTGTAAGGGTGATTGCTTTCTGGGAAAGCCCCTGACTCAGCAGAACCTGACATAAATATACTGATTTGATGGTGAGAGTTCTCACTATAGAACTGCAAATGTGTTTGCAGTGGAAGGCCACAGGGCAATTGGGAGTGTTGACCCCCTGGAGCCACATGTCTGAGGAATGCTTGGCACATCATAATCAAGACATTGGAGTTGAGCTAGTGGAAGCACTAGCACAGGTGCAGGAAATGCCCGAAGTAAAACTGGTGAGTACCTTCTATACTCCAGCAGGACAAGGGTGGCATGAGGAGCCCCCACACATGCATAACCAAGACCTTAGGACAGAGATGTCAGGCCCGGATGGACACGATAGTACCATGTTTAAGGTTGAGAGCAAGGCATTTGTGATGCTGCATGTGCCAATGGCAGACACATTGAGCGACAAAGTCGCATATCAACATATGCGCAATGGCAACCTCAGGACTAAGGGACAGTCCCTTATTGACAATCAGGGCATTGTATTTGAGGGCATTAAGCCCATTGATGAGATGTGTCATCATTCATAATGCAGGGCCAGGAGAATCAAGCTTCTCCAGAACCAGGGTGGCGCAACAATCATGATTGAGGAGACTTTCTCGATTGAGATGGCGCCACCAGACGTGATGCCCCTGGTAATGGCCAAAACGAACACCCTAGGTCAATTCTCCAAGACAAGGGCAATTATGCCCACAGTTGAGGAGGCTCAGCATGAAGCCATGCATGATCACCTGCATTGAGTAGTTGATGATGCCCTGGGGGTAACCTTATGGCTACCAGATGGGGTGAAGCTGCGTAAAGCAGATAGTAGGCACATTTGCACCTACACAGGCATGTCCAAGTTCAGTGACTTGGAGGACTAGGCAATGGATGTATGTACCCACCTTGCCATGTGCTTATACAGAGGTGACCATATGGAACAAGAACAAATCTTTGTTCTGCCCGAGTTCTTGGCTGGAGAGGCCATGGGGTGGTTTCAACAAGCAGTAATGCACGTCAACTGGGTCCAGTATGAGTAGACGTTCAAGGGAGTCCTTACAGGACTGTACAATCAATTTGTGCACCCCTCAATGCTACAGGATGCAAGGCAGGACTTCCAGTCTGCCAAGTACACCAAGAAGTTGGGAGTACAAGGGTTCTACAATACCCTTAACGACCATGCCCAGAACATGGCAGTATACCCAGACGGGTATACAATGCTCAAAACATTCTTGGATGGTATTCCAGCGGACATGCGCCGCTATTTGATACATGAGGATGGGCTGTCCCCAGAGGTCAACAATGTGGAAGAGTTTGTAGCATACACCATCAGGTATGAGCAGTCCTTTAAGACTGCTAACCACTATGAGCATCGTAGTGGCCACAAAGGAGGAAGCAGGCGACTACCGCCTGCTGGGGCACCCTCACAGGGTCAGCATGTGGGGACCTTCTTGGCCAAGAAGGCCGACTTGGATTGTGACCGCAACACATGGTTTGTGGTACGCAGAACTCCTGCGGCAAATTGAGGGCAAAGCCACCCACAACTGGAGCAGGTGCCAGATGGAGAACGTCCTAAACCAAGGCCAGAATTCAAGCCAGCCAACCTACCTGGTCAGACAGGGACCTGTTTCGCATGTGGCCAGCCAGGCCACTATGCTACCAATTGCCCTGCAAAGATGGGAGCCCCAAAAAAGGGGTATACACCCCACACCCACCTTCAAGCTGCACATACTGCAGCCACGAGTGGGAGTGATGGAGACATATCTGCTGAGTCTGAGGCTGAGCACCCCACAAATGGCCAAGAGCCTCCAGAGGAGGCATTGGGCACTGAGCCCGAGAGTGTGGTCATGGAGGGGGAGGAGTACATCACAGTCAACGTATATGACGACGTCTACAACAATGAGTACTACAGTTGCAACAGCAACTCTGAGTGCCTAGTGGCAATGATGGATTGGCCATCCTTGAACAATCACATCAAAAATAATGTTGTTCGGATGAAGAAGGTGACTCTTTGTCAAGCAGTGCAGTACCCTACATTGAAACGGGCAGACAAGGAGTGTCTGGTCTTGTATGTGGATGTAAATGGCCACAAAGCCTGGACTTTATGGGATTCCAGGACTGGGTAAGGTCTGGTTGACCTTTGGACTGGACTGCTGAGCTCTCAGGTAATACCAGGTACATCAGTGAAGGCATTTGGCTCACTGGTAGTGACACTCCTGAGACCGCAGATCTCTCCCCTGGTTTACCATCAGGCCATACAATGGACATCATCTGTGATACAGATAGCCCACCCAGCATTCTAAAGCTTGTGCTAACATTGTGAGATATCTTTTCATTCCGCTTTGGTTGGGGCTGGTAAGTAGATGTGGGTTGCATCCTGACAGCTTAAGACACAGGTGGATCACCTGTATCTGGGGCTGGGAAAGAGGGATCCAGATCAAGAGAGCCAGTCATGGAAGCACGTTTTCAACATGATGCTAACAAAAATTGAGAGTTGTTGTGATGAGTTGCCTAGTCAGTAACAAGCCTAGAGTCTAAAGCTAATAGCAGAAGATTTAAAAAAATGTAAGCGTTGGTTATGAGCTAGAACTATCTTGTGTGTATCACACAGTGCTAAATCAGACCGCAGTATTGGATTTGACTAGAACTAGAGTGAATACAAGATGTTATCTTATATAATACTCTACTGTATGCATATAGCGTCATTGGCACTAGTAACACATGTGATGCTCCATTATACCAGTACATTGGCTAAAAATAGAAAAAAGAAATTTTGCTACTCAGAGTATCATAGAAAGCCAAGAATTTTGGCAGAAATAAAAAAAGTAAAAATAAAAAAACCAATGACATCTGCAGGAATGAGACAATCAATTCAGACATAAAAACAGAAGAGATAAAGAAAATAGCTGACCTGCTCAGCAATCAAATGTGTCATACCAAAACAAGTTGGGAAGTCCTGCTTGTTATTCAAATTGTAAATCAAGAATGTGCCTGAAAATAGATTATCTTTGGAGAAGTTACAGTAGATGATAAAGTAATCTTTGACAACTTGATGAAAGCTTATCAATCAACAGAAAACTACTGAAGAGATTTTGGAGAAGGTAAGGATAATGAGACAAGAGATATTTTTAAATGTATCAACATTATAAAAATATACATTTCTGGAAAATAAATCAAAATCTTGAGACAAAACAGGATGTATGAAAATTAGTGGTGCACAGAGAAAGAAAAATTCTTGTAACCAAGTATGTGTAGCATAGGACGTTCCTGTAAGTCAGATACAGAATCAGCCATTAGCAATACACAAGCATGAGCCTAATCATAAGAAGGCAAGATAGTCTATTTCACAGAGAATAAATGTAGAAGACATCATTTTTATGCCAATTATCATAGGCTCTGTTGAGGTTAGTGTGAATGAGCCAAGGCAAATTATCAACTAAATCTATATTTTTATTAGTAAAGAAGTGAGGATGAGGAGGAGGGAATTAGTTTGGATATTGTAGTACTTGGTGTGAGTATTACTGATAGTTCTGGGGCTTGATGGTGTAGAAGGTTACTTGC
>QGOA01006391.1:633-12019 GCA_003313075.1 Termitomyces sp. MG16
ACGGCATTGTTGACAATATCAAGGAGAGTGCCTTGAGGACAAAGGTCCAGGATCAAGAAACTCTCGTCTCGGAAAGCGTAAAGCGCATGCGGGAGAATAACAGATGGTCGCAGAGCGACAGGAAGAGCAGAATGAAGTCTGCGAAGAACATGATATTCCCAAAGATTCCGAGGCTTGACAACTTTCACTGCCACCAGCGATATATTCTCTTCATCGTCAAGGTCGTCGAGATCTTCGTCGCCTCCTCCCGCTCCAACATCTCGTGCTTTGAACACAGCACCAAAACCTCCTTCTCCGAGTTTCTCCATCACACTAAACTCACGACCTTTGAGCTCTAACGAAAAACAAGTCGAGGCGTCCAGAACACCTGTGTTACCAGAGCCGCTGGTCTTGCGACTTTTTCTGGCGAATTTCTGTAGCCCATCCAGCCGACTAGACTCCTGATCTTTGAAGTCATAGAAATGAGGGTCTGACGGGATGCGCGACAGGATATTCGTGACGATGGGAGGGTCGAATGGGTTGCACGGGTTCGGAGGCTTGAACTGAGAGCCCAAAGTCAGGAAATCTCCCAGACTCAGTGCTCCAACCCTTTCCTCGATGATCCCAGTGTCTGGAGAGTCTATCGGAGGAAGATGAGCAGATAGACGTAGGGGTTCCAGAGGTCCGCTCGTTTCGTCCTCTCTTAGTTCTGCCGCGAGTTTCTCTGCAGCAAGTACTGCCTCATGTTCGCCCCTTTGCTGGAAAGTAAAGACATTCCCTGGACGACGTATGCTGGAATCGTCTACAAGAGGTAGCCGATCGCTTGGGGTTGCAGAACTCCGTGTACTTGTTGTGAACTCAAATGTCCGTTCGGATATCGGTGTCATGACATTAAATCGTCCAAACCTCACCCCAAGAGGCATCTCCTGGTAAGAATTACCTTCTTCGAATTCATTGTCCACTGGTTCAGGCGAGAACTCGAATTGTCCTTGTTCGCCGGCGTAGTACTCTTCACCGTCGTCATCATATTGGCTAGATTCTTGATTGTCATCAGCGCAGTCGACGTTTTTAGTAGTCTGTGATTGGACAGGCAGTGATTGTGGACCCTGCTCAACAAGTTCCGATGGTTTGTCCAAGTGAGGTGTGAACGCGGGTGTAACATCCCTAAATGGAGTGAAAGCCGGCTTCGGATCTATAAACGGTTGGAACCCAACGTTGGGAGCTTTAGGAGTGAACACATTTTCATGGGCTGGGGGCCGGCTGAATACCGGAGTTGGAGCGTTTTGATCAACGAAGGGAACAAAAGTGCGGACAGAATTGTTCGTCCCCTGAGAGGGGAGATCGCAGTGCGATTCAGTTTGTTTGTGAGCTGATTGGAGTGTTGGTTGCAATTTTCCCTGCCCTTCGGTAAAGACATCACGAAGCGGTGTAAGTTTGGGGTGAGCTGGTGTGAAAACTTTCGTTGCAAATGCACTTCTGGAATTCTGGGCTTCTGATGACAGATTTGGTTGATGATGGTTTTCTGCAGAAGGATCCTTGACAGACGATGCTGGAGGAGGAGCTGCTGATGGTGCCTTGTTTTCGTCAACAAAAGGCTGGAGCTGAACAAAAAGGTCAACCAATGACCTGAATGATAGTGAATGCAGTTTAGTCACCTTAGCTGAAGGGGTACGGCCAGAATGCAAGTTTTCATCGACGAATGTGCGAAAAGCTTGTGAAAGGTTAACCAGACGATGGAGTATGAAAATCATGAGGACCTACCAGGTGCAGGGGTTTTCCCCTTCTCTTCCACAACTCCATCCTCATTTATGGCTGGAGTATGTGGAGTAAGACCAACCGAGGATGGCCGTACTTGCCTTAGTGGTCCATATTTGCTTCCCGACATTATGGTCTTATCTGGGGAATTATACATTCCAAAAACGTCATCAAGCGCTGCTCTCGTGTTTATGGTGACGGTCGGTTCTGCACCGCCCAAGATACTTCTTCTACGTCCTCCGAAGGTTGATTTCGACCCATCGTCATTAAAATCCACGGGCATCGAGATTGACTCCGACGAGATGTCTGCCGGAAAATAGAATGATTCAGGCGGCGGAGGTGACCATTTCTTTCCAAGAAGACCCATTGATCGTGCTCTGGCTTCTTGGATGCTGAACTCGCCGCCTTCCCTTGTGAACAGCAGAGACATGTTGAAGCAGTACTGTTCTGGACGTTTACCAGGGTCTGGGGGTGAAAGCATCACAGCATATCGAGACTCCGCTGACATACTCGTATTCATCAATTTTGAAGCATCCACTCGCGTTAGAGTCACCGGCGATGAAGTTGCTGAAGATGCTTGCACATGATTGCGCTTCGGTAGAGGACATTGAGGACGATCCGAGTTTTCGGAAGGATATTGACTTCGAAATTCTTGGTATCTTTTTTTCAGTCGTCCTAGTGGACGCGCCTGACGCCTTATTCCTTGCCGATAGATGATGTCCGCGTCTTTTCGCCTGTAACTTACATGAATATTGTACAGTGGAATAGCAAATTGTCACTTACCTGCCTTCCGCCTCTAACAAAGCAGCATATCCCTCGTATAGAAGAGCAAATGATGTCCCAATTTCACCTCCCAGTAAATTAGCGTAGATATCGATGGCATTGGCTCGATCGACTTGTCCTGCATACAATGTCCATAGCTTCAAGTAGCGGAGGTCTGTCTTGTATATTGGATCATTCATGAATGCCCTCGTAGCTTGAACGAGAAGCTCTTTAAGCCCTGAATTGGGGTCCTCCCCACAATGCTTCATGGTCCATTGCACAAATTCAAGATACACAGAAAGAGGATCATCTTCTTCGTGAACGGCTGCCGCAAGTTTCTGCTTAAATCTCTGCCTTTCAATGTCGATTTTTCCGGCGTTATCATCGCTTGAGCGCGAAGGCATTGGGTTGTTCAACTTGATGTTTGTCTCTATTTTAACAATCGCGCCGCGTATAATGAGCACGTGGTCGAATAACGACGCGGTCACATGCCTTCAGGGCTTCTCAGAGGACTCTACATACATCGTCTCGCTTTACGCGCTCTTTTCGCACATATCGCATCCAGGGCCTACTGACTAACCGTCTCCACAGCTGAACAGTCCATCATACACCATCTACGCGTATTTGTTTGTTCGGTGGTCTACCAGTCGTATCTTCGTCATCTACGGGTCACCTGCTTCGCGGACGTAGCTCAACCCATCTCGGCTTGGTGTTGGTAGATTGCGAATTCATGCTGTTTTCTCAGAACCGGGGAACAACTGGATGAACTGAGGGTTTGACTTTACCTTCTACAGGTCAAATAAGAGAATTTCAGAAAACTCGATCTCGATCAGGTCTGTCGAGAAGTTTGCCAGGTCTATAGCGACTCTCTGCAGGGAATAGAAACAGTCCATAGAATTGTATATCTATAGCATTTTCGCTCTACGGCCCAATGAAGTTGGGAGGCCATTTAATCAGTCCCTGATTATGTTTGATCCAGAAGCGTCAGCTGGTCCCGTTTTACTCTTATGTAATAAAATAGCAACCTGGTGTGAATTTCTCAATTCGTTTCCTTCCGAGGCTACGCGAATGGCAAGGTACAAACATCCTTTTCTCACATGAAACGGAGCTTGAAGAAATACTCGTGGAACCTCGTTACTGCAATTGTCCTTCTCTTGGTGTCACATGGTACTGTGTTTGAGGGACGATTCCGCGTCGGACGAAGGCACACCTGACTTCGTATGGAATGTCTGACCGACGATGGACTACTCATCCCCAAGCGTTCGGCGGTGCCCAGGTAACTCCGAACCTTACTCTCGCAACATCAAGTTTGAGTCCCACCCCTGACATTTGGGCGTCTTGAAGAACATTCTGTCATATCAGGATGGCATACATAAAGCATTTTTGTAACGTCATCACATCGTTGTATTGTTCGGCCCCTGTGTTTTTCTGATCACTTAGAACTTCGCGAGTCGGAACTCCTGAGAACGTATGTACCGTCTCACGTATGTCACCTGATACTTTACCACCCTCGAATAACTCCCGTTATCAACGCAGTTCCTCCTTTGTAGGTGACTTCTGGGTTGAATTATTGAGTTAAGTGACCTTCCGCACCGTTTCGCTTCATCCATATGCCGGTAGAAAGCTTGGGTTATCAAGGCATTTCTCGTGTTGGTGATATTCCAATATCGCGTTCTTGCCTCGATGATGTACCGTAGTACAGCATATATTCGACGTTTGTGGAAATATGTCACGATGTCTGCGTCTAAGCCCACATGTTCACGGCGCATGGGGACAACTAGCGAATTTGGCATCAACCTGAGCTTTACCCCTAACTCAGCAGTCGTTGCCCCGGCGGTTAATCGATTTTTAAGATCAGCGATTTTCCATCAAGACGCCTTTTGAAAAGCATATCAGAGCGTTGTGCTATCTCCTATCGTCCCATTATACGATGTTTACTCTCTTTGCTGGAGCCATTGTTCTGTTCGCAATTGCTTGGACAGTGTTTCCACTTCTTCGATGTCTTCTCATTAAGACAGATCTCGACAATATTCCAGGGCCTAGGAATGAGTCTTTTCTCAAGGGTGCGCTTTGTGATGCTGCAGCATCGCCAGTCATCATCAATGCTACATAGGCAACCTCGGACAGTTGTTCAACCCTCATTCTGGCTGGTCTTTCATCAGTCAAACCTCTCAACAATGTATGCATTCCCTTCAAGTTTAATACACGATATTCCGATCTGACGCAACCAGTCGGCAGAGTTGTCAGAATATATGGGGCATTTGGTGTAGGCTATACACTTTCTGCGCACTCTTCTTACCGTTTGTTTCTCAGTCAAAGTGTTTGTATATTTATGATGTTAAGGCGATGCATAGCATCATAGTCAAGGTCAACCCAGATTTTTATCGCTCTATAGAATCTCGACGATTGAGGACGGCACCAGGACCAGGAACTTTTCCAAGAAACTGCTGCTTTCTTTGCGTACGTTGGTATAAACCCTTGACACATTGTTACACCTAGTAGCAATTATAGGTTCAACAACCTTGCGTTTGGGGGTGGGCTCCTATCTTCCCATGGTTTGTCATTCCTACAAGACCCATAGCTTACCGATTAGGATAAATTGGCCCAGGTGAAGTTCATAAAAGGCAGCGCAAGATGCTCAATCCAGTCTTTTCGACAGCGCATTTACGAAATCTAAGTAGGTTTGATCTTCGGATAACCTTTGGCTCCTAAGAAGTTTATCCTATGCACAGTCCCTGTGTTCAATCATGTCGCGAGGAAGGTATGAAAGCTCTCATTTGATACAGTTTCCGCAAACAATTTTACCTTACCCAGCTTGAATGCGCGATCACAGCCAAACTAGGCAACGGTCCCCAAGAGGTGATTCTTTCATCACCTCGGTGGTGATCTCCTTGTGAACATCATCAGATCGATATTTTACATTGGACCAGCCGTGCGGCGTTGGAAATTATCGGACAAAGTACCCTCGGCTATTCCTTCGATTCTCTAGTCGAGGAAGCAGAGCCTCACCCCTTCGGAGTAGCGGCAAAAGAATTCAGGTATGCTACTTGCTGTCTTCAGAAGTTTCCTCACCCGAACCCGGATTTGCGCAGTCCGGCAACAGACGATCTCTTATTTTTGCGGGAATATCTGTTGCAAGACCTCATTAAGATTGGCCCTCCACACTTTCGGAGGTTCTTTGTGGACCATTTTCCTTGGAAAGCACTCCGGAGAATGCGTGATGTCATTGATACGATGGATCACGTCACGACGCACATCTTTGAAGAAAAGAAAAAAGCTTTGGCATCTGTACTTACTGGATCATTATCGAAGCAGGACGTTGAGGGAGCTGAGGCGAAGGATCTCATTGCTATTCTCAGTAAGAGCCAATTAAGTTCATGATTTTCTTTGTCAGTGACATTTCAATCAAAAGTGAGAGCAAACATGAACGCTAACGAGGAAGACAGACTCCCCGACAAGGAGGTTTTGGCCCAGGTGACATTTTACATGCGCAATCCAGACGTGAAGTTGTTGACTCATTCATCTTCTCGTTCCAGATGTCGTAAGTTTGACGATATAATGATGTATGGTATGAATCCATAGCCATCTCAGTACTTTTGCTTTTGCAGGTACAGATACTACATCAAATGTCCTCGCGCGTACCTTGCACCTTCTTTCGTGTCGGCCAGACATCCAGGACGACCTTCGCCATGAAGTCACGACAACGTTCGGGAACCACACAGATATGGAAATGTCCTACGATAGACTGATGTCGCTTCCTCTTCTGGATGCAGTGTGTCGCGAAACGTTGCGCCTGTGAGCTTCATTCAATTCGACCGCTTGGTATATATTGATCCTCTGACCTAGTCATCCACCAATAACGTTTGTCACACGAGTGTAGGTGCTGTTTCCCCTCTCGAATAGACCTAACGTCTGTTATTCCATACAGCGCTACTAAAGATTGCATTTTGCCCCTCTCCACCCTAATTCAAGGACTCGATGGCAACAACATCAACTCGATCTTTGTCCCGGCTGGCACTAGACTCTTTGTTTCCATCCATGACATCAATCGTGATCCCATGTTGTGGGGGCCTGATTCTTGCACATGGAAACCTGAGCGATGGCTTTCCCGACTTCCTCAAGCAGTATACGATGCGCGTGTTCCAGGTGTCTACTCTCACACGTTCGTACAATGTATCCTTGGAAGTTTTCTTTTTCATCCTTTCTCTCTAGCATGACTTTCCTTGGTGGTGCACGTGCTTGCATTGGGTTTAAATTCTCTGAACTGGAAATGAGTGGGTGATTGAATGATTCCAAAGTATTCTCACAAGCCAACCATGTTCATTTTCTCTCAGAAGTTGTACTGGCCAGGTTGATTTCCAGGTTTCGCTTCTCTCCTTCTGAAAAAGATATTGTATGGGAAATGAGTGGGATATCGACACCTGCTGTTAAAGGATTTCCTGGACAACATCGGCTCCCGATTGTAGTTGATTCTGTGTAGATCTCTCTGTGTACCACCGTAGCTACGTCATCGAGTGTTCTTTATTTGTCAATCGTTTCTGCGCCCACAGATTCTAATAAAATGTTGACATACTCTGTTAACAAATGCCTCGCCTCAATCAACTCATCTGCTACCGTTTCAATGTTGCTATTCCTCCAGCTTTGGGTGTCGGGAGAAGTGGTATTTGGATGATTCTTGGTTTGGACATTGCAATTGGACACGTGGACGTAATTTCATGTGATAAAAACTTTTCATCCTTCAAAGTGCAACGACACGATACTAGCTTTGCGTGCCTACTTCTCAATGTCTGTACGACCAAACTCAGCACAGAATGCGATCCGACAGCTGAAATTGGTCCTCCCGGGAGGAGCGATCACTTATTATCTCGGGACACTGCATGAGTTTTGGCAAGTAACACAATCTGAAGACTCGTGGGGCAAGTATGTGGAGTTTTCAAGGTTGTGGAACTGGATTGACTATGCTGTCTCTGGCAAATATAGAGCTGCTGCGTTTGGAGCCTTGGGGCTCGGTATCACCACCATTATGCTATTCGTCTACGTGCTGTTGACTCCATGGATTAAGGGAGTAGAACCCAACGTTTGTATATGTGGGATGCGCTCAATATACTTTGGCGCTGATTGTGAATTTACCTATAGTATCGTTCATGGCGGGAGTCAGGGATTTTGTCCTCGGTAATACCTGTAAGTACCCGGTTCGGGTTGTGTCTTTTCCAAGGTTGCTGATGGAGTTCATGGTTCATTCATTTAGATCCTTACATCAACGATCGTAGTAGGCTTGCTACTTCTGGTGGTGACACTCGGTCAATGGACAAGTTTGGGATACTTGAGAGGTATTGTCGGTGGTAAGAACTTCTTTAGCTGTTCGAGTAATACAAAATGAATAAACTTGACGCATTCTACTAGCTACCGCCCTTTATGTGCTCACATTTGGACTTCTTGGCCTGGTTCCAGTTCCCAGAGCACGCCGCACATGATCATGCACGACCAAGGACTTTTTGCGAACCTGTTATATTACTCTGTTCTAGTAATCTTCATGCAGCATGCTTCTGTGACATATACTTGACGATATACATTTTGGATAGACAAGCTTACTGTTACATAACCCATGTCTTTGCTACGACGAGTGAAGTCACATGATGTATTCCTCTACCGCCGCCACCGCCGCCGCAGCCCGCTTGCTTCCAGCTCCTCTCACGAATCGGCTTCATGTATAACAATGCTTTCCAGTCGCCATCAGTCACAAACAATCCGTTTATAACCGATCCCACTGACGCCCAGTCGCGCTTCCCCGATCTCTCGTCCGGATCATCGTTCGCCACTCAGAGCCCATGGCCTCAAGCCCCTACGAATTCCAGTATGGGGTATCAGCAACACCAGGGCATGTTCCAGCAGCCTCAGATGTTACCTGGTTACACCCATCCACCAGGTCATGGCCCATCACAGGTGATCGTGCCACAGCCAACGGGCTTGCCCTTTCAGCCGACAAGCTCTTTCGGGAAGCAACTTGCTGCAACCATGGGTGGGACGAACTATGGCTATCTGCAAGGACATACAGCGCCGCCGCCACAGCAATCCTACCAACCTGTGCAGCAACAGTTACAAAGTTCGGGATATCTTCCACAATTCGATCCGTACGCATCGATTGGACAGGGTTGGTCTGGAGAAAGTCAGAAGCAGACTATGGTGCAGCAGAATCAAAGCTATACGCAGCCCCAGGTGATGAACATCGTCAGTTCATCATCGCCACCGTCTGGAGTTTCACACCCAAGAGAGTATCTCCGGACACATAAAGTGGAGATCGAGGCTTGGGACGCATCTGCTTGGAAGCAGCTGCTGAGTTCACTTGAATCCTTGAAGGCAGCTTGGGAGGGACGGGCAAAGGAACTAGAGGAGAGGGCTACTCAGTTTTCCATGCAATTACAATACGGAAGCATGGGTTATCACCCGGCACAAGTTCAACAAGAAGGTGCAAGATTACAAGGGGTTTGTACATTTGCTTTATTCCTTGCTGCAAGGTTGACCGATAGATACCCTATGTAGCTGCACAAAGAGGCGAAGCTAAATGCTGGCACGGCACACATCTTTGCAATCTTGCCTTCTTTGAATTGACGATTTTCCCTAGATTCCGTCGCAGCCTCTGCGTTCCAAATGCAAGAGGTATTCGAGGGCTACCGGCAGTCCAATGATGTCGCTAGCAAGGGCCGTGTTCGCCAAGCTTCCAATGCGGCGCTTCAAGCCTTGCCAGACTGGCCGTCACCGATGTATTGATAGTGTCACCAAGTTTCACTGTGTAGTATAATGTATTCTGTATCTTGTAGGGCCTTTCGTCCCCTTATGATAGTATGCTGACCTTGTCTTGTAACGATGGAGTCTTATGTCGTGTGTAGAACTAAGTTTCTTCTCTGGATGAACCAGGTTCATCTTTCAAACTGTCGTTGCGAAACGTAGAACGTTACATGTCGTATAGGAATTGCTGATCATATGTTACATAGATAGTATACAAGCCCCAAAGAGTATCGGTCGAGGTGTTAAGAGAAGACTCAACTAGTGATACAGGTCGGTCAATGAGCGGGAAAAGAAACTACAATGACCGTTGGACGTCATACTCTTCTTGCACTTTCCCTTCAAGTTTCCTTTCCAAAGCCGATTGTCACTTCCTTCCCGGCCCTTTTCTTTCAAGAGCGTCACCCAGTCTGAATGAGCCTTCTGATAAGTACGCCAGGGTTCCATATTCGCAAGCTGGGTGGTAAGATCGCGTGCTCTCTTCTTCGCCAGATTCGTCTTCTCGAGAAATTCTGAGCCCGCAAGATAGATGATTTCCTCTCCCTTCTTCTTCAATTCTTTCGCCTTCCCACGTGCCCGCTCGTGACGATACTGAACCTGGTCCCGGATTTCCATGGCCTTGCCCTTGCCCTTATTTACCCTATAGAGTGTCTGGCGACGAATTGCACGGGCGAGATCATCGAGTGATTCAATCAATTCATCGACTCGATACTCGTTGCGGAGGTGCGTTACACGTTCGTCGAGAACCCGGGACAGAGATTCAGCAGCCAGTCCCAGAGTCGTCGTCTTAGATGCTGATCGCGACGTCTCAGTAATTTGTGCTGCCACAGTTGTTGAGGGCCCAGCTTCAGCCGACAATTGGATTACTGGCCTAACGATGATATCCTTGGCTGATTTGACCTTATCCGTCCACGTTGGAGACTTATTGGATGAAACAATGGCAGGCGTGGCTGACGAGCGAGCCTTCGTCAGCTGAGCATCGGTCGTGATGGACAGTGACGTGGTGCCGGGGTTGAAGATCGAAAGGGAAAACTCCTTATGAGTGGTGATAATCGGTGTATTAGTTCTGGCCGTAACGATAGTGACTGAAGTATGATTGACCTCAGGACCAAATATTCCACAAAATGTTGAGACGGGAGCGGATGTGGTGGTCACTGTTGGGGTGGGTGTGGTCGACTTACGGAACGTCGTATTCAGGGCAAAGCCGACAATTAAAGACATCAGAGCAAAGCTTCAAAAATGTCAGTAAGCAAGTATACAAGACAGACAGTGATAAAACAAACTCACAATGTTACAGCTTGTGCAGGACTAATATGATCTGATATAACTCTGGCATGTCGCTTCTTCGTAGCAGAAAGAAGTCTCTGGAGTAATCGATGCGCGCGCACGTCACGAATGTCTTCGGCGTCGCTACCATTGAAAATGGGAAACTCGGTATTAAAGCTCAGATGGGCAATTTTGTCCTCAGGAATCGACATAGCATCCCAATCTCTCTTAGCAATATCTTGAGACACACTGCTTTCCATGAAAATAGATGGAACGAGAACAGGAAGATAGAGCGTGTGGTCGATAGCAACAGGCATATGCGTCGTTAAAGGTAGATACACTACGGCCAAAGAAGGTCGCTTTATCAGTACCTGGGAGCTCGGCTAAAAAGGGTGAAGTCGGTTCACAAATCCGGAAAAAAAAAACTGAACGTACAACCTCCTCTATGTACCCCGTCCTGTCGTGGACCGGGATAACATGGGTGTCGCTCAATAATGCATCTTCACCCTTGGACTGGAGTTTCAGAAAGCGTGTAAATTGATCGGTGCTAGAAGCGACTTCTACGAGAGTATGGCCGGACACAAGGCCTGCCTTCTCTACCAAAGTCGACACAAAGGACCACTTGATCGAAGACGGTGAACCATACAACACCACCTCGAATAGAGTATTGTCTTCGTTGAAAGATTGTTCAATGGCCGTGGATGTGGACGTGATCGGAGTCCTACCCTCTTCAAAATACAGACCGAAAGGGTCAATAACCACGGCGGAATGATCAACGTCGTTGGCCTCGTTGGTCGAGATGTCTGTATCCAGTGTCGCATCTGATACTTCTACGTCCTCG
>QGOA01006394.1:0-12413 GCA_003313075.1 Termitomyces sp. MG16
ATGAGTGAATATTTTAAAATGGCTATTGCTCCATCAGTTTTGATCTCAATTACATAAGCCTAGGTTTATTTTGTAGCTACAATGCCAAAGTATTTTACATGATTTAATCAGGATTTTAGGTACTTCTTGTAATGGACTCACACTTGTTACCAGCGTCAACGACACTATAATCATTCAGTAGAGTATTATGTAAGATTAACATCTTGTATTCACTCTAGTTCTAGTCAAATCCGATACTGTGGTCTGATTTAGCACTGTGTGATACACACAAGATAGTTCTAGCCTGTAACCACAGGTTACATTTTTTTAAATCTTCTGCTATCGGCTTTAGACTCTAGGCAACTTTTATCAAACCCTCTTGATTTCTGTTGGCATCACGTCAAAAATGTGCTTCCATAACTGGCTCTCTTGATCCAGACCCTCCGTTCCCAGCTGCAGACACAGGTGACCTACCTGTGCTTCAAGCTGTAAAGATGCAATCCACGTCAGCATACCAACCAACCTCTGCCAAAGCAGGACAAAAAGATACCTCGCGATGTCAGCGCAAGCTTTGGAATGCCTGGTGGGCTATCCATATCATGGATGATGTCCATTGTACGACCTGGTAGTAAACCAGGAGAGAGATCCATGGTCTCAGGAGTGTCGCTGCCAGCGAGCCAAATGCCTTCATTGATGTATCTGGTATTGCCCAAAAGCTCATCAGCTCAGTCCGAGGGTCAACCAGACCTTACTCAATACGCATAATTGGTACAAGGCAGCGTGTTTGCGCATAGTACCCCATTCCGGACTGCACCTACGGAATGACATTTGGAGTATATGGCAGATGCTGCCACTGAATCAGGACTATCATCATTGACGACACAAGGACAGAAGCAAGGACCAGCGATAGTGATCAGTAGGGAAGACGATGAGGTCGTGAGGTTGGAAAAGGCATTGACAGCACCTGGAATTCCAGAGTTGCACAGAAGGGCCGGCAAACAGCTGCAAGTGAGGCATGAGAAGGCCTCAGGAGAGTTATGGACTTAGAGTCCGAGCTGGAATCCTCAGATGATGAGGAGAGCAAAAGGTCGCATTTGACCTTGTCTATCCAGTTACAGCTGGTGTTGGACCGATATCTGTCAGTTGCAAAGGAATCGATGCAAAAGCGTTTGCAGCTTTATGTAGTAAAGCACTTACAGTTGCTAGCTGCTAGGAGCCACGATGTACCCTGTGCAGATTCGACTGAATATATTGAATTATTTGTGCATATCTTTGAACTCGAAGTGGCTGAATACCTTAAGCGCAAAGCGACACGAGGGTCAGCAGTCTCAACGGCCACTCTGGCCAACTCAGTGGAATGCAAGATGAGTGTGCGCCGACAAGTGCCATTAATCGTGGATGCAATGAAATTGCTCAATGCACCTCGTCAGGCCAATGAGTCTCAGCAAAACTACGTTAGGCGTCAGAATGCTGCCAATCGTCAACGCATTGTCAGTGAAGTGCCTCAGCAGGCATTGTCTGAGGTAGAGACTGTGACAACGACTCCGGCAGAGCCAGAGACACTACTTGCAGTGCAGGAGGTTAAGACACCTTGAAAACAAGTTACTATCAAGGAAGAGGTGGACAAAGTCCACATTCTTGAGGAGCAAATGCTGATAGGACCCCATACAGGATCAGCGCATCAACGGCAGGCTATGGCAACACGGCACAGGCTCAGGATACCTTAGCGCACGCTAACTAACCAATTTTGGCAATATTTGACAGCTGCGCACGGCAAGAAGCAGATCTGATCAATGATAGCGCTGATGGCAGCAAGAATGACAACTGACAGATGGCATCAGTCACTGACGACAGCGCTTAGGGAGAAGCCTGATGATCTATCAAAAACTGACAGACAGCTTGGCGTTTGACTTTGGCGTCTGACACTGCTTAGCACCTCGATCTGGCGCTGGACATCGCTAAGCCTTTTGGACAGACAGAAGGGTGATGGATTGATGGTTTAGCATTGCGATCTGCTGCCTGGCATTGCTAAGGGTCTTGAATGGACGGTAGGGATCTGAAACCGTTAGAGCTACCCCTATAAAATTTTCTAGTTTACCACACTTTGGCAATGGTTAGTCACTAGCAATGGTGAACTCCTTGTAGTATAAAAAGTACTTAGCGACTTGTACATAGCCATCGAACAAAAGAACAGAGTTTCCTGCTCCCTTTACTCCAGTCTCCCTTACGGTCCAAGTCCCATTTATGGTCGGCAACGTTGAAGTCATCGGCAGCTGCAGACTCTCGCTAACACTCAACACCCTTGCACCTTGCAGCTACGGCAGGCATTAACAATGCTTAGACCTTGCTAAGCTTACCATGTTCTTGCCGCTCCCATTGCCATGTTCACTTACCGCTTCTTTCATAAGCGCTTTGTCTTAGCGCATTGACACTTGCCGACCCTCTTCCAACTTTACTTTTATTTTCATAGGCATGTTTTCTGGGACCTGCCTGGGACTCCTCTCATCACTTATAGCGTGCCCAATGCAAGCTTTTGGTATGGTAACACTATAGTTATATTTGTTACTGACCAAACTTTAGGCGTCATCAACACGACCATGACACGTAGTGCAATGCGTCCACCTAGTGGACAACTGGAATGAACGCATCAATTATCAGAGAATATGCAACCAGGACTTGTGCGATCATGGTGAGTCGTTGATTGACGACCAGGGGGTAGCCTTTGAAGGGCGTGAGGGTGTAACACCTGTCAATGACATGCGGCAACAATTTGCAGCTCAAACTGCTGAACTGGACAGAGATCTGGGTGGTAGCGATAATAGTAGTGACCACTATGAGTGGAGGGAGCCAATTTGTCGCAATAACAATGGTGGAGGTTGTGATCGCAGAAATAATGATTGAGATGATAATAATCGTTGTAATAGTGGCAGGCAGGCTGGTGGATTATCAGCAGAGCCACAAGTGAGGCAACAGCCCACCCCACGGCCAGAAAGAATGGTCAATGAACACCTGTTTTGCAGTCCCTGGGCATTTTCAATGCCTGCACCTCATGAATTGGATGAAACTATGCCTGGAATGAATGAGGTGGTCAGGATCCATATGGATCATATGCATGACCATCTCACTTGTTTGGTGGATGACTCCCTTGGACTCAGGTTTAAATTCCCTGCTGGGGTAAGTCCCCGCAAATCCAATGGTAAGCACATATGTGCGTATGCCGGAGGACATAGGTTCTCCCAGTTGGAGGACTGGGCCATGGACATTTGCTACCACCTGGCAGCCTGCTGCTATGGTGGAGACGACATGGACCAGGAAAGAATATTCGTGCTACACAAATTTATGGAGGGAGAGGCTTAAAATTGGTTCTGTCGCCATGTCCTCCATATTAATCGTGACAAACTGCATTGGACGTTTAAAGGAGTCCTGATAGGACTGTATAATCACTTCGTCAACGCTGCTACAATGCAGGAAGCTCATGATGCCTTTAGAAAGGCGGTGTATGATGCTAAGACTGGCGTCCAGACCTTTTATGATGACCTGGTGGGTCATGTGCAGAATATGGCCATCTATCCAGACGAATACACCATTTGCAAGACATTCCTGGATGGAATACCCGCAGACATAAGGAGAGCATTAATACGCAACAACAATTTGTCTCCAGAGGTCAATACTGTGACTGAATTTTTGGCGTATGCCATTCGTTATGAACAGTTGACACAGACTGCGAACCATTATGAGCAGCATAGTTCATGCCGAGGAACCGTGAACTGTCAGGCAATGAAGGTGGGGACCTTCCTGGCCAAATGGATGGAGATGGAGAACAATCGCAATCTGCAATTTGTTGTCCACAAGTCAATCTCTGGAGGCCAACGGCCTCGATTGAAGCCTGCTGGACAATTGCTAGTGAAGGATAGTTGACCCTTTTCAGGTCAAAACCAAGTAGCAGCAAGAGGGGTAGTAGTGCCTGTAGCATGTATGGCAAGCAAACCCACTGGGGCCCCAGGAGTGGCCCAGAGAAGGCCTGCCGGAGACCCTTCAGCATGTTACAACTGTGGCAGGAGCGGGCATTTTGCTAAGGAATGTCTCGCCCCACCTAAGGCACACATCCGAGCAGCCCATACAGCTGCGGCACCTAGCAATGTTGTCAGTGACGACAAAGACAATGGGGTTGTTTAAGAAGCGGAGGAGGAGCCACAAGTAGAGGCTGATGGGTCAGAAGTGGATGATGCTGAGAGCGTCCAAATTGATGGCAATGAATATGTCGCAGTAGACATGTATGACAGTGACTATTATGCTTGTGATGACAAGGAGGAACACCTGTTTGCACTAACCAAGTGCTGTGAAGATCAGTGCGTCCGAATGAGACACGTAACCCTGCAGAAGGCAACTAATAAGTTGCAGCAGCCATGCTATACTCCTGAGGAGAAGGAGTGCCTGGTCACATATGTTGATATCAATGGACATCCAGCATGGATGTTGTGGGATTCAGGGAGTACCACTATGGGCATTATGCCCCAGTTTGCTCACGTCAATGTGATTCGCATTCATGAACTGGAGGAGCCATTGATGCTCCAGCTGGGGACTGTAGGGAGTCGCGCCATGGTGCAGTTTGGCGCAGAAGTGAGAATAAAGACGTCAGGGACATTGACAAAAGAATATATAGATATAGCGAATTTTGATCGCTATGACATGATCATTAGTATGCCGTTCATGCGTAAGAACAAGGTGTTGCTGGATTTTGTGAACGACATGGTTGTTGTAAATGGTACGCCTTTGAAGGTGGAGAGAGTTGTGTTAAATGACACAGATGGTCGTCTGAGGCGCTATTGCGCAACTGAAAAGCGGCGTGATGAACGCAACTGACTAGATGGTCACAAGAGAGCGACTGTACAGGAGGTGAAGGACAAGCAGGTCCCACCAAAAAGCCTGCCGGCAAATTTGCCAGCTATACTAATGTCTGAGGAAGAGTTTCAAGGAACTCTGAAGAAGGAGAAGCACCCAGATGTGATTGGGTGTACCAATGGAAAGCCTAAACAGGCTGTACAGCGCAAGAATGAGTGTGGTAAATGCATGGTGGAGTTGCTGGAATGTCAGCCAACTAGCTCTTGAGTGAAGGTTGAGGATCTCGTCAAGAACGAGGTATACAGTATAATGGGAACTGTGGGAAGCACAAGGTCGCTAAGGGATCGACCAGTGCCTCAGCCAGTAGTGCAATGGGTATATGACCTGCGAATGCCACAGGAGTGGAATGAGCTGGTGGCATCAATGGTGACGCAGACTATGAGAAGGGCGCAGGTGACCCAGATGGGAGAAGTGTACCATCATGCATGAGAGGACAAGATTTCCAAAACATCGGATATCATATTTGACGGACTCTCACTGAAAGCAAGAAGCATGCAGTCATCGTCGAGTACGACAAGAGTGTTGGAGAAACAACCGGTCATAAGGTTGAATCTGGGAGATCTCACAGAGGAGCATGTTCAGCCACGTATAGCATGCATAGTAAAAGGGAAGGGTAAGGCTGTGAGCCTTACAGAGGAGGATATTCCTTGATTGCACCAGCAATGGCAACAGGAGTTTGCTGATATTGTCAACAGAACGAAGGAAGAGCTTCCTCTGTGGTGGGAGGTTAATCATGAGATTGACCTCATTGACAATAACAAGCAGTACAAATATCATTTGCCTTGCTGCCCACAAGCACTACAGGATCAACTTCATGAAAAGACGAATAGATACATAAACGCCAGGTGGTGGGAATTACAACCAGCGGTTCAAGCTGCACCCTTACTTTGTATCCCCAAGAAGAATGGAATGTTGAGGACTGCGTTGGATGCGCAACAGCGCAATGATAACACAGTCAAGGATGTAACACCTCTTCCAGATCAGGAAGTCATATGCGAAGATGTCACAACAGCAAAGTATAGGTCGAAAATCGACCTAACAGATGCATACAAACAGGTTTGCATATGTGAAGAGGATATACAGAAGACGCTGTTCTTGTTCCTGATGGGGACGTTCGTAAGTAACATCATGCAGATTGGTGATTGTAATGCACCAGTGACACTTCAGAGGTTAATAACCTCAATCTTCCAAGATGTAATCGGGAAGTTTATGCATGTCTATTTAGACAATATATTCATCTTTTCTGACTCCATTGAGGAGCATGAGCAGCACCTATGAGTCATATTTGAACAACTACGTAAGGCTAGCCTCTATCTCAAATAGAAGAAGTGCGAGTTGTATGCAACTAGTATAGATTGTCTCAGTCATGTCATTGATGAGAAGGGTATTCACCTGGACATGGATAAGCTTGACTGAATTTGAGAGTGGCATACTCCATACACATATAATGATATCCAATGATTTGTTGGACTTGTAAACTATATTGGCAACTTTTTGCCAGACATCACTGCATATACAGGGCCACTTATGGCCATGACCCAGAATGGGTTCTCTTTTCACTGAAGACTGCTGCATCAGCGGTGCTTTGAGATGATTAAGCGCATTTGCACAAAGATGCCAGTCATCCGGCCAATTGATCCACACATCGATGAGCCCATATGGCTCATATGTGATGCATTGAAGACTGGGGTTGGGGCCATGTTTGGCCAAGGTAAAACATGGCAGACTTGCCAACCAGCAGGATTTATGTCCCATAAATTCACTGCTGCCCAGCAGAATTATGCTGTACACGAGTTAGAAACATTCGCTATCTTGGAAGCCCTCCTAAAATGGGAGGATAAACTGATGGGATACAAGATCCACATCATTACAGATCACAAAGCACTAGAGTTTTTCAAGACTCAGGTGCACTTATCTCCATGACAACGTCACTGGATTGACTACATGTTGTGGTACCAGTTCAACATCATCTATGTAAAAGGTGAATTGAACAAAGTTGCGGATTGCCTATCTCAATATTTCGAGAGTGATACTCGAGATGACGTCCATAACGCGCATGACTATGTCCAGGCGGACAAACATATTGACCCAGAGGGCAAAGACTTGCCCCTGCATTGGTTCCATGAAATCAAGGAACATATGGTTGAGCTCCATGTCATGTGAGCAAAGGAAACACATCGTAGTAAGTGACTGCACAAACAGTGAAAAGCTCGCAATATTGAGGCCCAGGTGCTGGTGGATCATGAGGTCCCTCAGCCAAGTGAAGAGACAAGGCAAGAGGTGCCTCCGAGAGGTACCAATATGATGCTCCAGCAGGCACTGGAGTCACAGGACCATAACCCTGCACCAGCCGACTTAGACAATGCGCAATTCCGCACGCATATCCAGCATGGATACAAGGATGATAATCTCTTCTTAGAGATTCTGAACAATATCCAAGCGCATCCACGCTTCAAGGTGGAGCAGCAGCTCATCTATCCGACCAGACCCATGGGGTCCAAAGTCATCTGCATTCTCTGGGAGAGGTCGTTAATCACGACTATCCTGGACCAGGCCCATAGAGTAGTGGGCTACTTCAGAACTCAGAAAACGCTGGACTATGTGCGACGCTGATACTGGTGGCTACAAATGGCCAAAGAAATGAGCCAATTCTGCTCGACATGCGAGCTATGTCAACAGTCAAAAGTATCGACATTAAAGCCACTGGGAAAGCTTTATTTGCTGCCTATACTGGTCAAACCCTGGGATTCAATCAGGATGGACTTTATAGGCCCGTTTCCTGAGTCGAAAAGTTTTAACTACCTTTGGGTAGTGATCTGCAGAATGACCAGTATAGTCCATCTCATTCCGGTGAGAGCCACCATGACAGCATCAGACTTGTCATGGATCTATCTCAAGGAGATAGTGTGCCTCCATGGATTGCCAAGCTCGATTGTAAGCGATTGAGATACTAAGTTCACTTCCAAATGGTGGAAGGAGCTGCACAAGCTGCTCGGAGCAAAGTTGCTCATGTTGACGTCCTTTCATCTGCAAACGGATGGTCAAACAGAACGCACGAATAGAAATATTGTGCAAATACTGCGAGTGTTTGTACGTCCTGATCAGAAGGACTGGGTGGATAGATGTCTACTCATGGAATTCGCAATAAACGCAAGCATATCAGAAACCACAGGGTATTTACCCTTTGAACTCAACAATGGCTACATGCCATCCATGATTTGTGAACTTCGTACTGACAAAGCTATTCATGTGGGAGTAAAGCAGTTTGCACGCAATGCGCTAGGGAACTTGGCAGATGCCCATGATGCAATTATAGAATCACACATATGGCAGACCAAACATGTGAATAATTGCAGACATGAGGAGCCAGACATCAAGAAAGGGAACCTAGTGTACCTCTTGACAAAGAACTTGAACCTGCCAAAAGGCAGAGTGAGTAAGCTGTGTCCAAAGTGGATTGGACCATATAGGGTCCTTGAGGCCAAGCCGAGCATGTCTAACTATGTGCTGGAACTACCCCATGCACTGCAAGCGCGCAGAATTGTTCCCAAGTTTCATGTGTCACTGTTGCAACCATATATGGCCAGTAGTGATGTGCTCTTTCCTAATCACGCAACTCCGGAGCCATATGATTTTGGAATTGGTAACGACCAGGAATGGTTTATGGATGATCTCATAGGTCATAGGTGGACAAAGGGAAACCTCGAATTCGAGGTAAGGTGGAGCTTAGGTGATACAACCTGGGAACCGCTAGTGAACTGCAAAGACCTTGCAGCGATGGACAGGTACTTAGAGTTGCAGGGCATGAAACACCCTCAACAGCTAGCAAAACGTGCATAACACGCATAGGGTAGTGGAATGTGGACGAAGTCCACTTTGATAGCCAGTGACTGACCAGGTGGCATGTATTTGTAATTGTTTACACCACTGGCGGAGTTGAGAGATTGTTTTTTTCTCTTCTTTCCTCAGTCCCAATACACATAGCTGACATGTTGCTTCAAAATGGCCTATTGGGGGCCACAAAAGAATGATCAGAGCCTGCAAGGCTCTAGCAGAGGGGGAGACCCCCAAATATACACGTGCAAGAAAATATTAGCCAGTACCAGAGGCAGCCGCCATATCTGGTGGTGAGCCAATATCAGTCAGCAGGCGTGGCCTACCCAGGCTGTAAGGAGCCGCTCCCATATCAAACTCCTTATCATTTGCAGGAGATGGACGTTGACAATGAAGGGCGCTATGAGCACTCAGAGGACAGCATGCGCCACAAGCGCTACTACCAGGAACTGTTGTTGCGCTTGGGTGCGTCAAGACTGACGTATGTAGGTGCGGTGACAGGGCCGCCATCAGTACCATGGGTGCATCGGCCCATGGTCAAATCGTATGTTGAACCTGCACCACAAGCGCAGGAGTTATCGGTGCCAGACACACTCCTGAGTAGGTTGGAAGCAGTGGGACAGCCAGTCTCTGCAACTGCATCCTTTCCACAGGACAGTTTGGCCATGATGGTGATGGAGGGCTTGCTCGATCAGATCGAGCTGATGGTGATGGAGGGCTTGCTCGATCAGATCGAGCTGATGAAGAGGCAGTGCATAGCAGCGCTGGAGCAGATCGAACACACGTCTAAGCACAAAGTGTCTACTTTTGAGGAACTGACTGCCGAGGTCAAGAGGGCCAAGTATCAGCCCACTCGAGCGGTCGACCCTCCACGGGCCAGGATGCCACTGGCTGTGCAATCTGCGCGCCCTGAGCTGCCTGCTCAGCCCATTGCATCGTCATCGCGGTTGCCTGCTCCAGCCTTTCAGGCCTCCTCAGAGTCACTGACTGCAGTCAGTGAGCCCTTGGCAGGGCTGTCTCTGGGTCAGCAGGAACCCGCATCATCTCGGGCTCCACTTATGGGGCCCAAACCCATCGCTGTGGTGCCAAGAGCGCCCGTTACCGTCGTTCCTTGCGCTGAGCCTGGAGGAAGAACTCTGGTGTGAAATGCGCCTGCCCCTCTGGTGGCTCAGCCACCATTAGAATCATCTGCTCCGGCCAAGTTGGGGCCGTCTCATCAGTGTCATGGCCGCAAGCCGCCTCTCAATATCTCCAAATTGGAGGTTATAGCCTTCCCTGCTGGCATTCCCGCACAAGTGGAAGAAGTCCAGATGCTCTTTATATTGCCAGTGTTTGTACCAGCCCCATCAGAACACTACCCTGTGGTCGTCTTGACCCCAGACCCTTGCACACCAGAGCAATATAATGGTCTGGTGGCGACCTTGAGAGGAAAACCCGTGCCTGGAAAAGGCAAAGCACCAGTAGCATCCTTGTCTGACAAGAGCGACTATGGAGAGTCGAGCTCAGAGCAGAAGGAGGATGGGGAGGAGGGGGAATCAGCAGCAGACCAATTCCAACAAGTATTGCACAATAAGCGCATTGCAAAGAAGAAGGCAAACCGTGCCAAGGAGCTACAGGCCCTGAAATATAGGGCCGAGGATGAGTTCTCGGGGAGGATTCCCGATGGCTTGGGGGTGAAGGTGTGGGGGCCACTTGATATCGAGTGAATGAATTCGTGCTTTAGAGGAGCACTCAGCCATTGCACCTATTATTCGTATGCCATGAATACGATGCTGATGGGAGCTGACACCAATAGAGCGGTGTCGTATGAGTATGCCTCTGGCCATTGTGCCCACATCCCGGGTACGATTGTGTACAAGCATGCCCCATGCAGTCTTTCCCGCACTCCGTTAGAGCTGGACCGGCTCTATAAATATTATATAAATATTCACGTTCCACATCATGACAGAATTGTCGCTTACATGTTGATCACAGAGCTTCAGATGTTTGCATAGCGAACAGTTGAGGCTCTGCATGACCAAACCATGCAGCTTCTGATGAAGGAGCCTTAGTACCAGGACCTCGTCAACCTGATGCAGGGCCCTGATGACCTCGCTCTTGTCAAGCGACGACATATCCTGGGGCGCTTTCTGTGCACAAAAGACGATGGTTCCATGGTGCTGCACATAATGCGCACCCAAGATCCAGCCACACTGTTTGACTTAGACCAGCTGGCACAGTACGCGCTGGTCTTTGGTTGACCCAGACTGGAGAACACATATCAGGACATCATGGTGGATCACGCTTACCGCATGCACTGGCAGACCCTCTCCAGGTTCGCTTTATGTTGAGCTCTATGTGCTAACAGCGCAGCCAAGCCCGTGATTGTGCGGCGCATGACCCTTGTCATGGCCTGTCCGGGGCTGTATTGAGAGGCGATTGCCTCATATGATGCCATGTTCTCTGAGCAACTATTTGAGCCCCAGCATGGGCCGAAGCTCAAAATTCACCAAGTTCATGTGCCTGACAACCAGGCACGGAACTTCTCCAACAATGACGCATTACGTGTCCTTCTACACAACTGGATTCCGCTGGAATGGGTGGACCACGCTTACACTTACGGTGTAGTCTTCCTGGAACAGCAGTTCCATTTCCCCACGATGTCTATGGACATCTTCAAACAGGTTGACAACGAGCGCATGGAGCGCCTCTCCAAGTATGGCACCTCTGCCACAATCCCGCAATGGGATGGATGGCAGGAGATGACCGAAGATGACCACTATCATCTCATGTTCAAGCACTATGAGGAGAGCAATCTCCCAGTCAACCCTGAGGCCAATGGCCTCTACTACCTCATTGGAATGGATCCGAATTGGGTCAATCTCTTAAACCAAATGTCGGTGCACAGTACGCTCACCACCATGCCTACTGCGATTAACGTTGCGCTTACTGAGCCTATGGTGGTAGATTCACCTGCAGTCGAGGGGTCAACCACCCCACCGAGGATGGAATCGGCGCCTCCCCCTCCCGTGATTAATGTCGCACTGGAGGAGGAGTCAATGGTGACTAAGACAGGCACGGTTGCGGGAGCATCAACATCCAGGTCCTAGACCTATGTTTTTTGTTGTGTAAGTACCTCCGAGTAATTCACTCGAAATCTTTTAGCTGATACACACCCCAAAGTAGCGTGTAGATACAGTGGACCCAGAGGTGGGGTCATTCTATTTTGTTTATTTTTACTTAATCATATTTTGTCACCGCTGGCAACCCATGCGCACCCGTCTGATAAGAGACTGCCCTCTATTGTGTCTAGATGACACACCTACTTTGCAAATAATGCTAACGTTTTGCAGCAACGCGATACACGTGTTACTCTGTTGCTTGCACTATTGTGCATCTTTTATTTTACTCCAACTCCCTTCCTAAAACCGAGTATTCGGTCTCATTGGGGGGTATGTAATGGACTCACACTTGTTACCAGCGTCAACAACACTATAATCATTCAGTAGAGTATTACATAAGATTAACATCTTGTATTCACTCTAGTTCTAGTCAAATCTGATACTGCGGTCTGATTTAGCACTGTGTGATACACACAAGATAGTTCTAGCCTGTAACCACAGGTTACACTTCTCATCCCCTGTGCCAATGTTATCTTTCAAAAAGTATGGAATATTGGGACAGTTTTTTGAGCCACTGTACTTGGTTAACCTTGCTAC
>QGOA01006398.1:0-26263 GCA_003313075.1 Termitomyces sp. MG16
GGGGAACCTTGAGGAGGGTTTATTCATGCCATGAAGTCCGCCAATGGAGGAGGTTTTCACTCATGTGCTGATGCCCGCTGGCGGCCGCTGACGCACATTGACGTCTGCTAGTGTCCGCTGGCATCCGCCGGGCCTGCGTGCGCATGTGTGTGCCCGCCTTTTATCGATCCACTGGACCATGTCATACAGCACATTGTGACACATCCGCGGCTCTGTATTCTACGGCACTGTGGGGACTGCTCCGCTCCAGTGTAGCGGACTCCGCTGGACACATATGGTACGGCACAAAGCGGGCTCCCGTACAACGTATGACACGTACCGTTGTGATGTCTCTATGTGCAGCCACTGCACCTATTATTCATATCATTTGAATACTGTGCTGTTGGGAGCTGAAGCCAATTGGGCAGCGGCTTATCAGTTTGCTTCTGGGCACCATGCTAGCATACCTGCCACCATCATCTACAAGTTTTCTCCTTGCAGACCGGCTCTATAAATACTACTCAAACCTGCATGCCCCTTAATGTGACAGAATAACCACATATTTGCTCATCACAGAGCTCCAGATGTTCACACAGTGAACAGATGAGTCTCCACACAATTGTACAATGAGGCTTCTGATGGCAGACCCTTGCTACCGTAACCTTGTCAGCCCAATGCAAGGGGCTGATGGCCTTGCACTTGTGGAGTGCCAACACATTCTGGGGCGCTTTCTATGCACAAAAGAGGATGGAACCACCGTGCTGTGTGTAATGCATGCTCAAAACCCAGCCATGCCATTCAACCTGGATTAGCTAGCACAGTATGTGCTGGTCTTTAGTTGCCCTGGGCTAGAGAATATGTATCAGGGCATTGCAGTTGATCATGCATACTGCATGCACTGGCAAACCCTCTTTGAGTTTGCATTATGCCAAGCCCTCTGCGCTAATAGTGCAGCCAAGCCCATAATAGTATGGCGCATGACTCTTGTCATGGCCTGCCTGGGTCTGTACTGTGAGGCTATTGCCTCTTATGACGCCATGTTTCCCGACCAGCCGTTTGAGCCCCAGAGAGGGCCACAGCTTGAACTTCACCCAGTTCACATGCCTGATGACTTTACATGGAACTTCTCAGATGACAATGCCCTACGTGTCTTGTTACACAACTGGATACCACTCGACTGGGTGGACCACATGTATACTTATGGAGTGGTCTTCCTGGAACAGCAGTTCCATGCTCCAACAATGTCTATGGACATTTTCCGACAAATCAACAATGAGCGCATGGAGTGCTTGAACAAATATGGAACCCCTCCCGCAATCCCACAATGGGATGGATGGTGGAAAATGACCGAAGACAACTATTATCATCTTATGTTCAAGTACAACAAAGAAAGTTGTCTCCCTGAAAACCCTGAGGCCAATGGCCTCTATTACCTCATTGGCATGGACCCAAATCAGGTCCACCTCCTAAAATGCACAGCAGTGCATGGTACGCTACCCACCATTGCTTCAGCGATTAATGTCGCACTGACTGAACCTATGGTGGTAGACATGCCTGCAGTTGAGGGGCCCATAACCCCACCAAGAACAGAATCGGCGCCTCCCCCTCCCATGATTAACGTCACAACAGAGGAGGAGTCAATGGTAACAAAGATAGGCATAGTCGCAGGAGCATTGTTGGATGGGTCATAGACCCATATTTTAATTAGGTAACTCTGAGTAAAACACTCAATCTGCTCAAGCTGACACGCACTCCAGTGTAGCATGTATATACAGTGTACTCATGGGAGGAGTCACTCTTGTTTGTTTCTTTCAAATTTCATTCTAGTTTTGCTGCTTGCATAGTATGTGTGCTCATGCACTAAGATTTTGCATGATTTAGTGTTCCTGAAAGACACAACTACTTCGAGCATGACACTAACATCCTGCAGCAACGCAATGTGCATTTTTGGATAATGCTTGCACTACTGTGCCTACTCCAGTCCACTTCACCTCCTCTCATAAGACCAAGTATTTGGTCTCATTGGGGGGTATGTAACAGAGCATCACACTTGTTACTAGCATCAACGACGCTATATGCCTACAGTAGAGTATTATGTAAGACAACATCTTGTATTCACTCTAGTTTTAGTCAATCCAATACTGCCATCTGATTCAGCACTGTGTGAAACACACAAGATAGTTCTAACTCGTAACCAATGGTTACAAACCCCCACTGGTACTTAAAGAGTAGCTACCCACTTGTCATACTTTAGTCTTGATATTACATTGATTGTTTGTGTGCCCTTTGATCTGACTGGTATGCACTGACTGGCATGCTTTGACTGGCATGCTCAACTTATTTGCATGCTCTTGAGATTGGTATGCACTTTGCAACTTAAAGTTTATTGACCCCGGTCTTGTCTTAGAACTCCTGGTTCTCAACTCGACCCTAACCTCCTGATCCTTTTGACTTTACCTGATCCCTGGACTAAGTCCCTCACCCCAGGAATCCCCTGTTTGTGTCTTGAACCCCAGAGCACAGTCCGGAGTTCCAGACACCCGAGTACACATAGATCAAGTCTGCCTTGTAAGGGTGTTGCTTTCCTGGACAGCCCCTGACTCAGCAGAACCTGACAGGACTGAGGGTGAGTAACTATGCACTTTACATGATTCACACATTAACTAACTGTACCTTGGTAGAGTAAACTTACACTGGTTCCTAGGTACAGTCTAATAGAGTCATTTATACCGGACTGAGGGAGTAAACTTACACTGGTTCTCTGATTTCTAACATAATCTAATACCGTACAGCATAGGAGCCTACTAAATTGTCAAATTTAGAGCGCTCTTTCTCCACCAGAAGCAAGACAATCATTTACACGAACACCAATGCATTTCTTATAGAACCATACTAATTCTATCAAGGATGTAGTTCACAAGCAAGGGAAAGTGATAAACATGCAAAAGATTTCTGGACAATGAGTCAAACCATGCTGCGCATGAGGAACCTCGGTTTAAAATGGCAGAAGCGACACAACCTCATCAATACTAATCCTTTCTTCTGGCTCATACCGTAACATTTTCCCAAGGACCAGCTCCAATGCCTCCAAATCTCCGCTGAGCTCTTTTTGTCCCATTTCATCCCTCATCCGGATATTTTCTAGGCGTTCCCTGAGGTTTACTGTCCTATGCTTTCCTGACGAGTCGCCCGAATCCAGCTTGAAGGTGGCATCTTCCTCGAAATATCGATCGCGGTTTTCCCATTTCGTCCACCATCGCTCGGGGAACTTGCCAAACGTGCGAACCATATCGACTATGATCTCGTCTCGCTCGTTGAAAAATGAATATAGAAACCTGTGGTTGCTGAACATCTCGTAGATCAGGCATGCGAGAGACCAAATGTCAATTTTGGGACTAATAAGCGGGTCCTGGAAAATGATTTCAGGAGCAGCCAAAGAGATTGGGGTGTGGGGGAATGGTTTCTCTGGATCAGCCACAAGGAATGATTCGCCGAAATCCGTTATCTTGATTGACCAATCGTTCGAATCGAAGGCCATTCCGGCTAGTTGGATATTTGGAGGCACTACCACGTAAGAAGGCGCTGTAGGTGTACTAGGGGTACTATCGATTCTCCTGACGTGTTCTTTTATAGGTTCCCCAAGACAACGATAAACCTTTTCCATCGACCATGAGTGGAAATCGGGAATGTAAAAGAGAATGTTATGATGATGAAAGTCTTCAAAATGGTCAGTATAGAACAAGTGAGAAATACGAGTTAATTTTACCTCCATGCACGACACCACAGGAGTGTAGAAACGCAAGCCCCTGAGCACTCTGCGACACTATTCTTCGCGCGACCGACGTTGGCAGCCTGCCGGCAGCGGTCTGGTATCTGACTTTGCCAACGCTAGGACCAGTCACTTCGGTGACAATGCAGTGATGACGACCATTCGGGCCCTCAAGCTCAAAATTGTCAAGTAAGGTCGAAATAAATTTTTGCCCAGGGTGCTGGTGGCCTGCCACTTTGATATGTTGTAGAATCCTAATTTCCGAGCTTCCTGTAGGTGAGGCGACGATGAACTTGATTGCAACGAATCGGTTCAGTTGCTGATCTCTCGCAAGCCAAACCGTCGAATAGCTCCCGTATCCAAGTTTGTGAACAATACGGTATCTGTTCTTGATTTCATCGTCAATGTGTACAGGATGGTAGCCACCAGGCCTGTACAATTCAAGCTCTTCGACATTGAATATCCTTTTATACAGCGGTTTCTCGTCTTCCTCGTCTTCAAGATCAACGGAAGCCATAGTTAAGCGATTGAGTGATGTTCGATGATGAGGATGGTCCGGTGCATAGCACATCTATTTTCATGTCACATTACAAAGCAAATGATTCCGAGGTCTACTTTATTAGACTGAGGTTTTATGGAAGCTGTGCTACGGTTTGCCGGCTAGCCCAGCGTGAGATAAGGCGGATGGTTGGTGTGGACCGTGCTCTTTCCTTTTTTGGATACTCCTACTATTTGTTCGAAGTGAAACCTATACTGTTTCAACTTTCTACTTCTTTCATTTTCTATTTACCTATTTGTCGTCGCCTCAGCTTGAAAATTTTATATCTTATGTCTCATTCTGATGCTGCCGGTAGTCGGGGTCAACCACCCTCACCCCCTGTGCCGCCTCCGAATGATTCTAGTTCTCCTTCCCAAGCCGCCTCTTCTAACACCGCATCTGATGCAGTCACTGGTACTCCTCTCGAGGCTGCCTTACTACCTAATGCCGGAATACCGGGTCCCATTCCTGAAGACTTTGATTTTGATGGGAAGGTTGTTCCCCCTGATGGGATCAGCCGCTTCCAGTTGCCGCTGACGGTCCGAGTCCGCGAGAATGCAGCTGCAGAAGAATTTAACGACGCTAGCATCCTCCAAACGATTAACACCAAGAATACTCCTGTCCCTCGATCTCGAGATTTGGATATCGGTCCTCCTCTCAAACCTCTATCTCTACACTAAAAATGAGATCCAGGATCTCGTTGATTGCGAGGCCCTTTGTACACTTTTGTCACCTTTGCCTCCTTTGCTTCTCCAGGATATCTCAGCCATGCAAATTCAGGGCAAAAAGCAAGCTGAGGTTGAACGACAGGCCTCTAGGGAGAAGGACAGGGAGACTGATGGCACACTACAGGCTAATCTACTAGGCTGCATGGAGATGGCTAACCCAGTCAAGCGTTCTTTGGGAGAATCTTGAGAGGTTGTCATCCCTACCATTTATCTACTTAACATTTGAAACCGTTTTTCCCCACCTCTTCATTTCTTCACTAATCATCATATAGACCTAGTTAACAATTCTCCTCAAATGGTTCACACGAAGGTAGTGCGCTCCTTTAACTCAGATGACAGATCTACGGAGAAGGTGCTACTCCTTGATATTGCCAAGATGATTCAAGCCTGGAGCAATGACGATACATATTTGTGTTTTATACCTATGCGTTTTATTGAGGCCTCCAAGAATCTCCAAGAGGCTTTCAATCTGCTCAGTAAGAAGCCCTCACAACCGGATTCTACTGAAGGTCCCATGTCTTCCTCTACCAATCATGCCATTGAGTACGGTAAACACCTGAGTTTCTTCCAACAGATCAAAAACTTTGAGGATACCTACTCTCTTTGGTACAAGTTTGAACGAGAAGCTCGTTTGGACATACTTATGGTGAATGTCATGTTCAACTGATCTAAGTATGCTTCTCGTGTGGACATGATTCTACAATCACATCATGCGCTTGTGGAAGATTGTCAGAGGATGTCTGAGCCCAAGGTCCCATGTTCCTCCTACACCTTGGACGCTACTTTGTTCAGGTCTTCCCCCAAAAATAGTCCGCTGTTTTTTTGAGACACTGCACCGGTGTGCTTCCTATGTGGGAGGGCTCACCAGTTTACTGAGCACCCAGCCAATGTCACTTACTTCGAAGATGGCAAACCCTTGTATGCCAGGCTCATTGGCAATCAGCTCGTTGCTGCCAAAAGTCCATGAGGAGGGCAACCTCAAAGAATCTGCAGGGTGTTCAACCTTAACCAACCTTGTGACAACCAGCATGGTAATGAAGCAGTCCACGTCTGCTCACTTTGTGGGGGAGACCACCCCACCTTTGTGTGCTCACAAGCATGTCTGCGTGTTCTCAATGGCTGGATCTGCGCCTAAGCCTCACCAATGTCCACCTCCTAAAATGCTTTACTATCCCAGTCTTATGAATAATGTGCACTTCCGAGCTTTGACGGCTGCCTTGTCACCCCAGAATATTGAATTATTTGGATGTGTTACTCACCCTTACAATTCCAAAGCTTTTGAACGACTCCTTTCGAAACATGATTTGCTAGACTCCTATCCCCATCTTATTGCCAATTTACAGTGTGGTTTTCCTTCAGGTACTCTGCCACTATTGACAACCGTGACTAAATTTCCAGGGGTAATCCAAGCATACCTAAACAATGAAATCACAGTGTACCGCATGTCGGGTCCTTTTTTCTCTGCCCCACACAGAACACATTCTGAGGGGTCCTATATACTCGTCGCCCCTTATCGTGGCTGTCCAACACCCTGGGTTTGACTTGCCAACCAAATACCGCATTTGTAGAAACCTCTCCAAGGATGATCCTGTCACTGAGGTCTTCTCGGTCAACAGCTTCATCGACAAAGAAGACTTTCCCACATGCTTTGATATAGCTCACATTGTAGCTGAACAGGTAAGTTGTCACGCTGCTAACTGTCTGATGATTGTCTTTGTCTCTTTGTACTTTCTCACTTTCGATGGGCTGCCCAGCAATAACTGTCTTTTTCTTTCATCATCTGCAATTTTGCATTTCTCATTGCGTTTTCTCAGCATAACTTTCCTTTCTTCAACACTGTTTGGTGTTATTCTCATTTCCCTTTTCCCAACACCATTTGGTGTTATTTTCAATTTCCTTTCCTCAGCACTGTTTGGTGTTATTCTCATTTCCTTTTTTGTATCTTGTTGATGTCTCTTCTTTCTTGGATATGCCGTTTTGGCATTGTCCGATTTCCAATTCTTTTCTTATGTTCACATACTCTTTTTCTATCTCATTGTGTTCTTTCACGTATATCCTCTTATCACGCACTTTTAATGCTTATTTTTTTTTTCAAACTCAGGTCGCTGTATCACCTCCCGGAACGCAGGCATGCAGTTTCAACATTAAATCCTTTCACAGGACATGTCCTGTCCTTCCAGACCACAAGCCTTTCTTGGTGGTCAGTTTTGAAGGGAAGTTCTACATCAATCACAACCACCCTTTTGGTGCAAGACCAGCTAGCAGCAACACTGGTCAGATTGCTAATGCCCTGGTCGATATTTGGTCTGCAGAATTAGATAACAATCATTTGTTATTTAAGTTCAAGAATGATATCAATTGTTTCCGATTTCCAAACTCATCTGGTCCTTTTCATCACACCGATTACCTTTACACCCATGACAGAGACTCCGTTCTTGACCTCGTATCCTGTCTTAATGTCCCTTGGCACACTGAAAAATCAGGCACTGAGTTTACAGACTCCTTCATGTTCATTGGCTTTGCCTGGGACTTACCTCAGAAGCATGTCTCTTTGCTGGATAAAAAACGTTTGAAATATTTGCTGTGTGTGACTTCAATGTTGGAATCCCACGAGATCAACCATGCAAGCTTCACACTCAGAGAAATTCAGGTGCTGCATGGCACTTTAATTTACGTCTCCTTTGTATTTCCTGAGGGCTCTTTTCGCTTGCTAGTCTTTTCAAATCTCATGTCCTCCTACCACGGCAATAGATTCATCAAGCACTATCTCACCAATTCTTTTATACATTCCTTAAAATGGTGGCAAGCTCAACTCCAAGACATATCTGCATTCTGCCAGCTCCTTCCAATCTGACCCCTCAAAGACCTTGGCATATACATTGATGCCTCTACATCTTGGGGCATTGGTGTGATGCTTGGGCATTTCTATTACTCTCTCAACCTCAGATCTGATTGAAAACATCCTGGACAGGACATTTGCTGGCTTGAGTCTGTAGCAATTGAAATTCTCTTTTATTTTCTGCGACAACTTGGATTCCGCAACAGAAGAATTCTTATTCACTCTGATAACTCTGAAGCTATTGGAGCTTATTAAAAAAGTTGCAGTCAATTGATCTATCTCAACCTCTGTGTCTGACGTTCCTACTCAGTACTCAACAAATGCATGATCGTGCCTTCTTTTTGTTATATTCCTTCAGATCTCAACCCTGCAGATGCACTCTTGCATGGAGAGTGCACTCTGCCAAACTTTACTCATCTAAATTGGGCATTTGAATTGCCCGATGACATTTTTAACTCTTTTATCAATGCCTGACACCACTTTCCCGGTGCAAGGTCACACCTACAACATTGTCTCTCCACGCATTTCAATGTCGACACATCTTCAGCCTTCTTCCACTTCTTTACACATTTACGTGCCTTGTTACAGATCTTATATTCCTGAAACACCCCAAGAACAAGACATTTACATTTCCAACCATAAAAATCTTCAAAATCAAGACATTTACATCCCCAACCATTAAAACCTTCAAAATCAAGATGTTTATGCTTCTTGTCAACTTTATTCTGATCCTCCCCACATACATTAAATTTCTTCTGTCCATTCTCCTCCCAATCAATTATTCCACTCTCATTACTCTGCTCCTTTGTTATCCTCTTCTACTGAAACTATCAAACCTGATGACATTTACAAACCAATATCGACTATAAGCACAACACCAACAAATGTTTACACCCCACTTCATCAACCCACCAATTTGAGTCACCAAAAGCCACACAATATCTATACTCCTTGAGAATCTCCTTCTCATCCACAGCCTCCACTGTATCTGCCAGGCAATTCACCTATTCCTGCTGACAACCCACATCTTTTAGCTGTCTCTTCTCTACACAATATTTCTCCCTGTACCCCCAATCCCAACAATTCATATAAACCTTTCTATCTCTGACCTCTTGTACCTGCCGACCGTTGTTTGATTCTCTGGAGAACTCCTCATGGTCTCCTCACAGACAATACTGTATCTCAAAAACTTTCCCTCTCTGTATGCACAAAAATTTTCATGGGACTTCTATCTTCTGTCAAAGAAAAGACTCGCCAGTGCTATGGTGCAGGCATCCTTTGATTCACTCAGTTCTGTGATTCCAAGCATGTGCCCAAAAACTTGCACATGCCTGCAGACCCTATTCTTGTCACAGGTTTTATTGCCAGTCACATAGCCACCTGTTTGGCTCAGTCAATCAAACTCTGGATTAATGGTCTCCATCTCTGGCACTTATTCAATCATGCAGAGTGGATGGGCAATGATCCTTGGGTTAGGTCACTTCAAACCTCTGCAGCTTCTTAAGGTGAAGCCTTTAAATGACCTCTCCATCATCCTATTTTACTTGATCATCTTCGTCTTCTTCATGATTCTCTTGATTTGACAATACTCCAGAGCTATGCCATATGGGCCGTCGCTCTCACTGCTTTCTGGAGTTGCCGATGTCTTGGCAAACTTTTGCCTGTATCCAAAATAAATTTCGACCCCACTCAAAACATCTCAATAAATTGCAACATCTGTTTAGCACCCATTTTTAACCATTGTGTGATTACAATTCACATCCCTTGGACTAAAACAACTCGTTCCACCAGAGCCAACTGTTCATTAACCCAGCGGGAAGATATTTTTTGTCCAGTTCAGGCACTCTCAAACCACCTTGCCATCAATCATCCTTCCAAAAGCTTTCCTTTATTTGCTTTCCAAAAGCCATCATCCAATTCCTTTCTTTCTTTCCTGACCAAAGACACATTTATCTCATTGATTAGAAGTAACTATGACTATTTCTTTTCTTTCCGCTTTCTAATCCTCGCTTTCAGAGATTTCATCCTCCCAAAACCTGGACATTGTCCACAAACATAGTTTTTGTATTGGCGGTTCTGTTAAACTTCTCTGTGATGGTGTGCCTCCGCACATTGTTATAAAACATGGTGGCTGGACTTCCCTCTGCTTCTTCATCTACTGGAGAGGACTCAACACTATTGTACCTAACGCAGTAGCCTCTGCTTGGGAGTCTGCATGTCACTGATTTGCTCAAGAGCAGAATCTTTTCAATGTCTTGACCACCAATTGGTCAGACCTTCTTAACATCTCTCTCTCATGATTTTTGTACAATACTGCATCCTCTCTCCTCCTACAATACATGTTACAACTCTCCCTTCTCTTACATTTACTTCCCAATACTATTTCTTGTACACAACAACAACATATATTTCTCAATACTATTTCTTGTACAAAATGACAACATCAATGATGAGGCACAGCTCTGGTGGGTAGGCGTGGCCAAGGTTGGGGTATCCGCTGCGCCCACCACTGTTTCTGCATATGGAACTTCTGTTCCTCCCGCCAAACCTTTTGATATTTTTTGCATTCTGTGTCCCTCATATCCAGCCTTGTTGGAAGCTGTGCTACGGTTTGCTGGCTAGCCCAGTGTGAGATAAGGTGGATAGTTGGTGTGGACTGTGCTCTTTCCTTTTTTGGATACTCCTACTATTTGTTCGAAGTGAAACCTATATTGTTTCAACTTTCTACTTCTTTTATTTTCTATTTACCCACCTACCCTCCCTTTTTCATGAATACCTGTCTTTCATATACATGCTACACAACTACATGCTAGACAGCCAAGAAGGGCCCACCCACCCATCTGCCATGCCCACCACTGTTTCTGCGTACAGAACTTCTATTCCTCCTGCCAAACCTTTTGATATTTTTTGCATTCCACATCTCTCACATCCAGCCTTATCTAAGATATAGCACTTATAAAATGTGCCTACATCATGTGCTGTGACTTAGTGTGACCAGGGTCTCAGTCACACGTTAATTAGTTGCGTGTACTGAGGATATATTGTAAGGTGGACATGAAATATACTTTTTTCTGGGCTATTCTACTATCTTCTAAGTCTTTCATCAATGACTCTGGCAGTACTCTATGACTCCGGTACTTTTTTCCTGCCCATGCTGCCTGTTTACCATTTAAACCTTTATTGTAAGCATTTATGAACTGCCGTGCTCGCTATGCAAACCTTCTCATTTTAGGTAACGTAACACTATCCAAAGCAGCAAGAATGTTGCACTCCAGATCCTCTTCTTTTGATGAGGGTAGATTCAACTGGTAAGCCTGCTTTGCACAACCCCAAACTTGCTCAATAAAATTGAGCTCACAATGGAATTTAAGCAAGAAAATGACCTGAAAACCTCGGCTTAATGCATAGGTTTTCAATAGAGACTTCTCATTTGTAAAGTCCAGCTTGTTGTATAATATATGCTGGCAGCAACAATGAGGTGTATTAGGTGGACAGTTAAATTTTGGGCATTCTGCTCAGATTTTCTCAGCATTAGTATATTCTCTCTCAGCAAGGATTTTAGCCATTCCTTTGAATTTTCCAGGATAGTTTGGGTGACCATCGGAAAAATAAAGGTCTTGAGGTGTGCCATCAGCAAATGTCCCAGGATGCATCCAAATTTTAGTTTTCACAGGGGTTGCCTTGTTGTCTGGACCGATTTTATAAACAATTTTCCCATTCTCATCATGAAGAGTGACCATGATTCCCCAGTTTGTTCTCTCCTTTAGGATGTTTTTAGGCATTTGTTGGGCAGAAAGTGAATCCTTGGCATGTTTCAGATGAGTAGTGGCATTGTCATAAATGAAAATGTGATCAAATTCAGGGTAATTATGAGAGACAATGTTCATTGCATGTTCTGCTTGCTTCAAAATATCTATGTTGTCAAAACATCCATTGTGGTGTTTGCCTGGCTGGAATATTACTTGAGTATTTTCCTTTCCATCGCATGATCAGAGATATCCAAAATCAGCAGAGATAAAATCTGCAACCATTAGTGATGGTCCTTCTCCTTTTGCATATAGTTGAGGTGATTCGTTATTTTTTACCCACTGTGCTGTCTAGCAATTATATGCATAGAAGATTGATTCATTGTGAAACCAAGCAATGACATGTTGTGTTTTATCAGAAAGCTGTCCAATGTCCTCTTCAATATTATCCTTTGTCTAGGAGTGCATACTCTCTTTAATAGAATACCACTTGGGCAGAAATACAGTTTGCTGATACTTCACAACATCATCATGCTCATGCCCATCAACATATTGTCCTCTGTAATATTTTACCCATTGGTATCCAAGTTTCTTCATCCACTGCTTTGCAGTTGACTCGCTAATTGTTTTCTTGATTCCATGCTTTAATTGCACCTCTGGCTGATTCAAGAACTCAACAATTTGATGTGCACTGACATACTTCCCACATTGCTGCAGGTGCAACTTGATATCGCTGGCAAGTTTGTCATCTTCATCAATTTTTGATTTGATCCATAGGCCATATTTATTGATAGAAATGTTTTAGCTAAAAATATATTCCTTTGCATGTTTGCGTAGAGTTCAAGCATGTTCTGGCTTCTTTCCTTGTGCCTGAGATGCAAGAGCAGAGGCATGTATCCATTTTCCTTGAGCCAGTGAGTTCTCTGCAGTATAGAAGCTCAACATTATCTTGATTTCTTCCAGGCAATGCTATGACCATGAATTGATCTTTGGCATCTTATATCCATGGCACTTATGTTGTTTACTCAGACAAGCATCAGGTGGGCATAAAATTGCATCAATTTCCTGCAATATATCCAGAGCCATCTTCTCGGTTGGGGATTTCCTCTCATGCCAAGGTACTTCTGACTTCTGACTTCTGCCATCATCCAAATCTGATCCTTCTGAGTCTGATTCATTTTTGACAACAGGCTCTCTAGATTTTTCATCATCAGCATTGGATGCATCTGTAAACATCAGTTCATCCAATTCAAAGCTAGATCCTTGTTCCAAAACACCACCCATCTCCAAAAAGTCATCAAGAAGTGTTTTGGCTTGTTTATCACAATCAGAATTCAGCACCACAGTTTTCAACTGGCAGCATTCATGGCTTGGCTCTTTTCTGTGTTCTTCCCTAGCTCCATACAAGTTTTCATCTGCTCCACAGCATTCAATTAGTCCTATAGGTGGTGGACTCTCTATAACAGCAGTGATTCCATCACATTTTTGTGGTATATCAACTGATGCATCAACAGAATATGGGACAACCATCAACATGTTATATAGTATTCCATCACAGTTCTCCTTCTCAGCATCATTTGATGGGCTCTAACATTGTGATGGATGCTCTTATCAATAGAAAAAAAGAGTTTGATACGTTGAAGAAGGCCTCACATTCTTTTTATCTTTTTTCTGAGCCTTTTTTAGTTTCAACACTATTGTTTTCTTAGTGTTTGCCACAGCCCATTGTCCTAGGTTTTTTAGATGACCCAGGGCACATCTAGCCATCTTGCTTGAGGTACAGGACATGTTGTAAGTACTTAAGTATACAAGTATACAAGCTTCAGGACATATGAAGAATGGAAAAAGTAGTTAATTTGTATGCATTACTTGAATAGCGCTTTCAAAAAAATATAAATCAAAAATTGGTTTGTGCAGGATCCTCAATTACTACTATATCTACAAGACTGCATGAATACAATTCTTGTTTTCCATTTATCTAGAGTGCTATTAAGATTTTTGTATAATTGTCATGCAAAATCACGCTGGACTGCATGATATAGGCATTTTACAAGTGCCATATCTTACCTGCTTTGGCACACATTTTGTCCTCAAAATTTGTGCTCCTCACATGATCTCAGCCATTGCTGTGTCTCTGCCTCTACCAGCTATGTCCTTGGAATTTGCTCCCTTTCAACTATCTTTACCAGCTATTACTACTATGTCCTCAATATTTGCTTCCTTTTAGCTATCTTTACTGGCTATTACTACTATGTCCTCGATATTTGCTCTCTTTTAGCTATCTTTACCAGCTATTACTACTATGTCCTTGATATTTGCTCCCTTTTGGCTATCTCTACTGGCTATTATGTCCATCCTCACTTGTATTTTCTTTAAATACACATATACATAATTTTCTTGTGTTGAGCACATTATTATTTGTTTATTTTCCCAAGTCGAGGAATTATATTTGCTCTTATATATATGAATGTGTTTTTTTATTTTGTTTATTTTGCTTTTGTTTTGTTTTTGTTTTCAATTTAATTTATTTTTTGTTTATATGTTTTTTGTTATATATGTAATTTGTTATGCTTTCTGTCAGATATGTGAAGATTTCATTATTTCTTTGCTCCAGCAGTTGTTTGCATCATTGATAGATAAATCATTATATTATGATAACATCATCTACCTATGCTAGATAGGTAGCTATTGACTTGTCAGTAGTAATGAAACATTATTAAACTAATGAGCTAATGAAAACCAAAAGTGGTGAAGTACAAAAGTGAATAAATATGTACAAGTTGGGATCACATTAAAAGAAAATAGCAAGAAACTCCCATGTCAACCTGCTGGTTATGTAAGTTGATATTATATAAGCTGCTGCTCCAGCTATAGTTTATATAAGCCATTGCTCTCAATGTGATATTAGAGTCCAAGTAGTTGCAGGCAAATACAGTTTATTTGATAATATATATAATGATGCGGTAATACTATCAAAGCGACTAAAACAAGAAGGATCAGTGGGGGAGAAACAAAATACAGGTACAGTAAACTTAGTAGAAAAGGACACAGAATAGCAATATAGTCAGACTTGAGCAAATGTCTGTGAATCATAGTCAAAACTATATGCAATTGTCAAAGATCAACAAGGCCATTATTGACAATGTGACAGCAAATGTGGTTGAGTGTTGTGGTTGCAATTAAAGGCTTTTTGATTGATTTAATTATTGGTCAGATATAGAACTTGTATATGTGGGATTATGAATGCACATCATGATTGGGCAACCACTATCTGTCTCTTTCCGTATTGCCATTGTCCAATGCATCTACCTCTATTCTATTCTGGCCCTTGTCTGAAATGTCTCTCAGCTTTCTCTTCAGTTTGTTCTTGGTCCCTTTGTTGGATACTAGATTCTGTGGAGTGTTTTTTGGTGTGTTTACTGTGTTGCTTTGTCACTTACTTTCATGAAGCTAGACTGATGCTTGATAAGAGTCATGGATCTTAATACAAGAAGCATTTTGAGTTTTCCACCTGCCAGGTTAACAACTTGGAACAATAGCTAGACAGAAATGAGGTCTCCCATTCAGAATCTTTCTGGCTTGTAATGTTTGTATCTTAAGTTTCCTTCAGTTTTGCTTGTTGCTCTATTATATTGTACTTATGTTGTCCTGTTCTCTTCATCTTCAAAAATTGGACCACATTGTCTTCAGTAATCATGAACCCTTTCTGCATTATTTTATCTGTGTGCTTGTATGGATTTAGTTTTCTGTTCATAGAAATGTGCTGTTTGTTCTTCTCCATGTCAGATGTTGGTATAAAAATTCTGTTTGCTTTGTTGAGTAATTTTTCTTGCTGTCTGAAGAACACATTGTGCCAGCATTCAAGTCACCCTTCTGTGAACTTAAGTTCAAAGTACTTGCTGATTTCTGTTGCTCCTGTCATTGTATCATCAAAATATTTTGTTTCTAGGCTGTCCAGCTTTACATATTGCTTCATGTATTTCAGCTGTCTGTAGTTGCTGCCTTATGTGATTAGACTCTGTTATCTTGGACTTCATTGAACACACCTCATGTGTATTTCTCTTTTCAGTGGCAAGAGATCCTTTTTGCTGATGGCTTCATATACTGTGAAACTAACTCCTCATCTGATATCTCACTGTCTTTGTAAATGTACACTAGTCACCATGATTGAGGTTTGTTTATCTCCTTTGTCTTAATGGCTTCTGCCCATCTTGATTCCTGTCATTTCTTGTGTATTGATAGCTCAACATATGTTGTGCTATTTGGTTACTTATATGTGCAATGCTGGTCAGCATAACTTCATTTTCTTCCTCTCTTTTGTGTATGGCTTTCTTGATTGCAGTTTCTTAGTTGCATAATGAGTCTATTGATGTTGGAGTGTCTGTAAGCATTGCTTACTTGCTGCCTCTATATTGTAATCTGCTCCTAAGGTCATTTTTGTTATAATATATCAGCTGTGGCTCTGTTAGCAGAATACACCTGTCAGACAGTGGCTAGACATATATTGTGTTGCTGTAATGTCTTGGTATCCTTCTAATCTGTTGTGCTATCAGTGTATTCTTTATGGTATTAGTGAGTGCCTTATCTGTTTTCCTGTGTATGATATGACATATCTTGGTTTATCTGTTCCATACCCAATTTATTTCCTTCTTTTTGTCCTTGTCTTTTTTAGTATGTGTACTTTGATTATTTGGTACCTTCTCCTCTGTGCCTGGCATCTTGACAGTTTCCACAGTCTGTTGCCAGTGGTACATTGATATCTGACTTTGTTTCTGGCTTTATTTTATCATTCACAACTGTTTGGAAACAGACTTTGTATTGTTTCTCTGCCTCTCTTTCTTTGTCCTCCCATTACCAAATCTCTAGTATGTGTTGCCCTTCTGAGGTTCAAGCTATTAAGGTACCACCTTACAAGTTGTGGATTTGTGATGCTTGTGTTCTATCTAAAGGTCCTGCTATGCCTTCTGTGAATCTTGTCTTATTGAGTTTTTTATTTTACTTTATTTTATTTTTTAAAAGGAAGGGAAATACCATTCTTTATGTTATGCTTTCTTTTCCTTTTTGATGCAATGCGCAGCTTGTTGCTCTATATAAAAGTGTCCTCTGTCCCCTGTCTTTAATAATCCTCACTCTGTCTCATCTTTTTTTTTATATTTTTTTGTCATGTACGAGCCCATGCCACCTCACAAGTCAAAGTCTGGAGAGACTAAGGCCCAGACACTTGTTGACTAGCTCAAGACCATGTTCTATATTATTGTCTTTGGTTTTTTCTTTTTTTTTAAAAAAAAAAAACTTGTTAGTGCAGGAGTATGGATAGGTTGCAAGCATGTTTGCAGATCTTTCAGTTGTGACTGGTCTTGCTTATTTGCCTGTCATAGCATATTTGATAGTGTTTCTCTAGCGGCAGCTTCTGAATCTGAAACAGCTGATCCATTTGCTGGGTGAGCACTCATTTTGTATTGTAATATGTGGTGCTAATATTCTTTAGGTCTATTGATGGTGGGTCACCATATAAGCAAAAGGTTTCTGCTTTGCATGATGGATTTGTATATACTTGTTATATTTGTGACTATCCTTTTATTTAATGCCTTGGTGTCAGTTCTGTTAGTATTCTTGCCATGCCATCATCTAAGAAAAAGAGGGCTGTATCCATTCTATCTATTGATACTCCTGTCATGTTTATATCTCCGTTCTCCTTGTTGCTTTGTTTGACTGCTGTTATGTAGCTGGGCTATGGCTGGGTTGACTGCTAAAGATGCAACCTTGTTGTCAAACGGTCATACTGTGTACGTGATTTGTGATTTGTTCACATTTATGTGTGGTTTCTCTTACATTTCACATTCTCAAGACACTCCTATACCATGACAGAAAAGGCTTTGTTTGTGAGTCAGTCAAGCTCTAAAAGGTTGCATGCTAGAGCTGTAGTCAAGGCTGCCAGTCCAATTTTGGATGACAATTTTGCTCTAAAAAATTGTTGAATTGTCTGACAATAACAATGATGACTTGCCTGTTGTGTCAATATGGATTGTTTCTTCTATGTTATTAGATTGTGCTCATTTTGTTCTTTTTTTGCTTTGGTATAAGATTGCTAAGCAGCTCGTATCTAAGCTGCTTATTAAAAAGTCAATGCCTGTTGTGGCAGCTAGCAACCATAATGTCGACAATTGAGAAGTTGTGGATGATAATAGCAATATGCTATCGAACTTTATTGTCGATGACAGTTCTGCTCCCAATTGTGGACTGTCATAAGATGACAAGTTGCCTGTGCCTCCTGTCTTGGTTTTGTCTGCTTTGGCTGCTCCATTCTCAATTGTCCACCTATATGCTATTGAACTATATGTTGATTTTTCCTTTTATCTGTGTACTTCATCTATTAATATCTTGCTGCAGCATTGATTCTTCTATCAATTCTGCAAAGGAGCTTGTAGTGAAGGCTGTCATGCAGCCTTCTATTCAAGAAAATTTTATGGTGTCAACTTATCAAGGACTGCTGTTCCTTAAGTATGTACTGACATCTACTATTATGCTTGCATTTATTCAACTTGTCGTCAGAAAACAACTCAGAATCCAGTCTTTTGGATATGATAAAATGAACAGTGATGGGTAAAATCTGTTATGCACACATTGGTGTTGTTGCTAAGCATATGAATAAAGACAATTGGACATGTGGTTTGCTTCTTGTCTTGCATTTTTTCTGTTCTTATAGATGAATTTTTTGATAATTTGTTGTCCTCTTTCCTTTTATTCAATTGTCACATCTTCTATGTTAACTTGTCTAGGGTTGACTCAGCCCAACTAAATGCCCCAAAGCAGTGATTGGCCCTTCAGAATTTGATGGGCCCCTTCTGTGTCTGTATTATCTCTGGAGTGGTAACTGCCTTGCATCTATTTAATAGTTCTGTTCTTGTTAGGACTCTGTCTGACAAGTATGGTCAGCATTGCATTGAGATTGTTGAATTTTATCAGGAGTCTTTTTGGCAGTTTGCTGTTTTGGGTTGTGTTTTCAACCTCCCAGATGGTGTTTGAGGTACTCTTTCTAGTAATGATGTGGCATTTGTTACTCAAAGTGAGGGTAAAACTTCTACACACAATGTCAGTGAGTCGTGTTTTATTGTTTTATTGATTTTGCATTTGATATGACTTCAGATGGTAGGTATGCAACGCCCAAGTCCAAGAGGCCCTCCGATATAAAGAATAACTCAATGTTTACTAAGATGAATGCTCCTGTGTTCAAATTGGCTGGAGTTGCTGATCTGTATAAGCCAGTTGTTGAATTTGATCAAAAAGGTTCCTGTTATGCTTATTTCCAGATGATGTTCTAACATTTTCTCAGTCCTGTATATGATAGCAGAGTAGAAACTGGTCAACTGTTCTATTTTACGCCTGGTGACTTTGATTCTCTTCCTTCTTGACATCTATATAAAAACAACAATATTAAAATTCTGGAAAGTTCAATTGTTAGTGTTGGTTTTAGTATGAGTCCAGTGGTCTCAAGTATGTCGGTGTTAGTTGTGTTTGAATATGTTCTCACATTTTTCAGATATCTCACTTTGAACTTGCTGTTTGTCATTGTATTGCACAATCCTACTTATGTGATGCATCTTGTTGAACCTGCTCCTATGGTGAGTTGTACTGGTGCCACTAAGAGGAAGGCCAAGTCCAAGAGACATAAGTAGTTACTGCTTTCACTGCTTTTTCTTTGTTGGTTGACTGCTACAAAAAAAAAATGGCATTTAGTGACATTTTCCATGGAGACACAGTGCAGACAGGTGTATTTTGATGTGTGACCTCAGTTGTGACCTTAGCCATCTAGCCATCAGACATTTACTTGTTTCTATTAGCAGTCATTTTTGTGTTGTATTGTTTTGATAGTCTCGATATAGACTTTTTGTTGAGCTACTGTCTGTTTGTTCATTAAGTGCATTTTTTTTTCTTTAGCAAAGTTATATATAAATGTTTTGTTAAATCACAGAGAGGAAAAAAACTGCAAGCGGCCTGATTTAATTGTACTTTCAACATGCTTTGAATCTACTTTCAGTGGTATTTTATATAAGCTATTGCTCTAGCAATGTCTTACGTAAGCTGTTGCTCCAGCAATAGTTTATATAAGCTGATATTTTAGCTCCATGGTGCTCTTTTAGCGTCTTAGTATAGATGAGAATGTCGTCAAGATATACACAGACCATTCTATCCACAATCAAGTCCTGAAAGATGTTGTGTATCATGGTCTGGAAGGTGGCAGAGCTGTTAGTGCATCTAAAGAACATCATCAGAGGTTCAAACAGCCCATAGTTGGTCTGGAATGCTGCCTTCTACTCATCTCCCTCTTGGATGCGCACATTGTTATAGCCCCATTGGACATCCAACTTTGTAAAGTAGTGTGCATCCTGTCACGACCCCTCCCCTTCGGGCCCACCCTGGGACACCCCCAGAGCAACCTCCGGGACCCTTCCTCCGACCCCACAGGACACGCCCCGCCATCACGACCGCCGACACCGCCATCACGCGCATCAAGGACCGCCATCAACCGTCACCAGCCCTGATCAGCGGTCAGATCACGCGACTCGTTCCGGCCATCACGCATCACGCATCACGGCTCCATCCGCACCAATTGATTGTGCACTCACGCGACTCGTTCCGGCCATCACGCATCATGCATCATGGCTCCATCCGCGCCAATTGATCGCGTGCCCCACACGCACGATCCCGGTATACAGCCCCTGCCGCTACTCAATAACCCCCGGAACCCAGAACCCCGAGACCCGGCCCCGTAGTACTTATAGCACAGTTCCCTGTTGTATTCGCCAGTCTTGATATTACATACTTTGCTTACTTGGATATTGCGTGCCCTTTGCTTGACTGGTACACCTTGATTGGTACGCTTCGACTGGCACACCTAAGTATTCGCGTGCTCTAAGTTTTGGTATGCACTTCGTGACTCTTGATTTACTAACTTGGTCTCGTCTTAGAACCTCCGGTTCACGACTCGATCCCCTCTAACTCTCAGCCACCCCCAACCCAAAACTCCCGGACTCCAGTCCCCTCTCCCGGGATTACCCCTGTCCTCGTCTTGAACCCTGGAGTCCTAGCCCCGGAGTTCCAGACACCCGAGTATTCGTAGGTCAAGTCCGCATCGTAAGGGCGTTGCTTTCCTGGAAGGCCCCCGACTCAGCGGAACCTGACACATCCTAGAGATAAGGGGGAGCAGGTAGTGGTTCTTGATGGTCATCACATTGAGCACATGATAGTCCTGGACCAGTCAGAAGGAGCCATCTTTCTTCTTGATAAAAAACACTAGAGAGGCCATCAGGAACTTTGAGGAGTGGATTCATTCAGACTCCAGATTCTTCTGAAGGAAGGCATCAAGCTCATCCTGCTCTCTGGGCATGAGCAAGTAAACCTTGCAGTTGGTGGCTTCCAGTCTGGTAAGAGCTCAATGATGTGGTCTCACTGCTTGCATTCCAGAAGGGAGTTGAAGGAGGCCTTGGAGAAGACATCCTCAAAATTGTGTAGATAGTTGGGCACCACATTCTGAAACACCCAGGGCTAGGCATTGGCTCTGAAGGCCTGGGCCAACCACTGAGAGGTAGTTTGGCTGGCTGGCCCAGATCTTCTTCACAACTAGCAGAGATTGTAGTGTGGTGGTAGATGCAGTCTCCTACCTCAATAGCTTTATTTGAAAGCTCCAGATCCTGCACAAGTAGGAACTCCTCCTCATATCCTTTTTTCTGACTGGGGTCCCCTTTGTTATGTCTGTTATCTTTGTAGAAGGCCTCCCTACAAGAGAATGCCAGAGGCAGGGGGTCTAGCAGATCAAGATTAGCAAAGAGGAGCTGCGTGTTCCCACATAGTAGTGCACTGCTTCTTCTTCACTTCTTCTGTGCATATTGTGCAATGCTGGGAGCACTGGCTCATGCTCACCTCCCCAGTAGCCTAGTTAATCTCCAGGTTGTGCTCCTGGAGCCACAGGAACTCTAAGATCATGTCCTGCTTGCTGATACTCATAACTGCAAAGGTGGTGTGCTTGGCATAGGACTGGTAGCAGAGGACAAGGTCCACCATGGACTTGATGGACCCAGCTTCATTGCAAGTACTATCAACATTGTACACTGGGATTGGGGCAAGCAAAGATTGGATGGTGAGCTGGTGCTGTTTTACATAGCTGGCGTCCACAAAGAGCTCTGTAGCTCTGGAGTCCAGAAGAGCCGACATGCTCTGAGTCTGTTGTGTGTTAGTCATCTTGATTTCCACGTTTATACAGAGTAAGTTGGATGACAGAGTAGAGGCAATTACATAGTGGCAGAGAAGGTGGCACTCTCAGACAGGGAGGCATACTTGGGCAGGCATTGGAGAGGGTGGAGGAGAATTGTTGGATATGGCAGGGGTGGTGCTTATGATTGAGGGCAGAGGGCTGTCAACAGAGACTATATTGACTTTTTCTACCAACAGACATGTGAACCAATTAGCACTAGGTGACAGAGGTGTACTGATCACTTGTTGTGCCCTTAAAAACCCTCCCTCTGCTCCTCTGAGCCCTCTAAGACATGGGGATCCTCCTGTGCCTCTTCCAGGATGGGGATGTCTGGAGAGGGCATGCTGGCAGTATCTCTGGCTGCCAGGAGCTGCACTTCAAGACCTCTAGGGCAGTGGCACATGAAGTGGCTTTGTATGCTGCAGCGTTGACATGAGAAGAGAAGAGGGGTGCACTGTTAAGAGGCATCCATGTCCATTGAGGTACCAGGAGGTAGTGCTGGGAGTGCCAGTGGCCTGACTGTTGCCACAAACAGTGCCTAGACCATGAGCCAGCAGGGAAAAGTTATGAATGGTTGTGTAGGCAGCATGGGGTGCGTGGGCTTGCAGAGGTCATGCTTGTATGAGCTGCCATTGCTCCCAGACCACTCAGTACCATAAAAGGACCTGGTCATCAGCCAGTTGTCCCTCCACAAGATTGTCAATATGCTTTATCAGAGTCAGATGGAGACCTTGCCAAAAGGTAAGACAGATTTGCAGGCTGTCAGGGTACTTGGCCTGCTCAACCAATGCACGGAACAAATTAATGTACTTGTTTAGCAAGCGCTTCTCTTGGCCATACTGATCTCTGAGTTCCAGGAAAAGAACTCATCCCAGAACTCCTGTTTAAACTTGGGCTAGTCCATGAAACTAAAGATGCCGCCAGGGTGCCAGAAAACCCTCAGCACATAAGTGGCTGCTTTTTCCCACTTCATATAAGACAAGACATGTGATTTTCAGCTTGTTAGAGATAAAGTTGTTGCTGCAAAGCTAGAAATAGGTGACACAAGATTGAAGAATGTGTTCTCTGGATGTGCAGTTACTGTTGTATGTGTTGGGAGTTGCTGGATGCAAGATGTTAGAGTGCTTCTATGCTGAGACATAGGCCAACCAACACTTGACATACTGAAGACTCTAGCGACCAGTTTGGGATATAGAGCAGCTCTAGCTCTGGCACTCTACTACAGGACTTATTCATTTACTCTAATTGCCAGCTACTAGGTCTTCAGCATACTCCATTCATTTATTCCAAGGACAAATGAGGCTCAGAATATATAGCGCTAACACAACGGGAACTCTAACCAAACCCCGATCACTTCCAGAAGGAGTCAGCAGCAGGCGCTGCCATTTGATGAGGCACTTCAATCAGAAGTCTAAAAGAATTAATGATGGCGGCACAGGATATACTTCAACCCGACATCTGGACCTGTCAGAAACTGGTACAATAAGTAGCACTGACATTGGCGCTCATGGCATCTGTCAAGGATTTTCCAACCATACTCCAGAACAGCCTGGCCAATCAGATTTATAGTAAAAGTGAGCAGACTCATATAATTCTAAGTCAATATAGAGTTACCATTGGTCACCGTGGGTCATAACGCTGTTGGTCACCATCATCCATGTGCAAAAGGTTGCCGTTGACAGATCACCGTTAGAGGAAACCACGAGGAAAGGTGCTAGGAGATAGCACTGCAGATGGACTTTTTATCTTGGCAAATATGATAGTGTATAGTATATAAGATAGCTACTTCACATATATATGACAATGAATTGTAACCTCTTAAGCCCACAGTTACACATAGCATTCAAATCGCACTAGCTTTCTCTGACTTCATCACTAAGTTGGGCGCTAGCCTGGTCTATCTTATCTTCATTGTTTACAGTGCCACCTATAGGCACAATACGCTGCACTACTTATTTTTTCTTCTATATCTTTGTTTAAGCTACGACGCTTACCATCTGTTAGGTAGCATCTGAGGCGCTATAATCCAGCACATTATTCTATCACCTCTGCTTGAGCACACTGGGACCCTGTCGGGACTCCTCACAACTACTTATGCCAAGCGCTGGAGATGGTGTTGTACTGCATATACGTCCAGCGCACCCAACCACAGTTGGTGTCATCAGTGTCAAGTCTTGCTTTGGCTTTAGCTTTGATGACAGGAACAAGGAAACAGGCACAGACATGGACACCTTTTTCCACTCTTTTCGAGTCTTCTTCTCAGCATTTATCCTGCTTGTTGTACCAGAAACAGAGATAGAGACAGAGGTGCCTATAGCCAGAGTCGGAAAAGCACCTAGAGACACACATACAAGTGCATCAGCCAATGGCGAAGACACAGACAGCAGCACGAGCAAGCGAATCAAGTTAGTTAATATTTATATAAAGTACGTTAGCATACATATGGGCTATGGTCAAGTCTGTCAAAATTCGATATTGTCATGTGCTGTCAAATGAATAAGATTGTTGCCTGAAGTTTTTCAGCGGAAAATGGGGTTGAGCTCAGTGTGAACAAGGATGAGAATATAGCACACCACTGTGTACTTAAACTCGAGGTTCTTATGCTCACATGTGTACAATTGTAGCTGCTGAGAATAAAGTCAACAAGAACCTTGGTGTTGTCCAGGAGTCTCAAGTATAGATGATAAAAGACAATATGACCATGGGATTGTGATGCAATGATATTAAATCACACGTATAAATTTAAAGTTGAAAGTTCTAAATTCGATATTCACTCTGTACACCATACCCTTGTAGTAAGCCCCTGCTGTAGTTCAATGGAATATATTTATAAATTGATATTGTGCACCAGTGGCGGGTTCGACTCCCCCACAGTGCATCATGATATATGGTTGTCCTCTTGACCGTTCTTGTTCTCAAACCATTACATAAGTGTTCATCTCCACAAACAATTATATAAGTGTTTGTCCCCATGAATAATTATATAAGTATTCATCCACATGAACAATTACATAAGTGTTCATCTCCACGAACAATTACATAAGTGTTTGTCTCCATGAACAATTATATAATGATTTTATTATTATTATCATATATAATGATTATTATTATATGTAATACATTACATAACAATTTTAATCTTATCATTATTGTATTGTATATATAGAATGATCATATGTAATATATATGTCTCTTTTTTTCCTCTCTGTCTTTTCTTAAAATTTTTGATTTCAAACTATCTTACTGCTAGCTTGCTTATAGGACATGTTGCTGCACAACTCTGGAAATGCTAAATCCTCGTCACTTCCTCTGTTATAACAAACTGGTACCGTCAGTCTATGTTGTCATGTACTCACTCAACAGACACCTACTGGAGGCAAACACTATTAATCAACTGTGGTTCAACTTGGTACTTATTACTACTCGTTGCGAGCTAGAATGCTTCGATAGGTAAAATTCTGGCAATTAGTACAATTTAAGTATGACTTTATCAGCCTGTTCAATCTATGGATCTATGCGGCTTGAAACAAAAATTTTCTGTGACTGTGACCATGGGAAAACTGTTGTATTACTTGAACAACTATGCAATAAAGCCTTATATACCAACCTGCTAAAACAACCAAGATGTTCAGTTGACATTGTGAAGTATGACTTTAGTGAACACTCACTTACTTATATGAAAATAACTGTACATGATTGTTATTTCCTCTTAACATCACTTCATATACGTTTACTTTTTTTCCAGTGTATAAATGTTGAACAACATCTTCACTCATATAATATCCATGTCTGGACTTCCACATGTTGATGATATATAGTGTTGGCACCTATGCATGTCTACCTACTCCTTCCACGGAAGATGAATGAGAGAAATTGTGGACGTTGATTTTACCATTGTCACTAGACAGTACTTTGATGTTCTAACTCGTTATAATCTAGTATTTTGGTGAGTTTTTCTGCACATTTTACTTTATATTAGCGCTTTTTTCTTACATATTGGTCTTTCTAATGTCAGCTCTTATACCCATTGCGACCCGCACACATGACATCTCATACTAAATGAATTCGATACAAACTAATGATTAGTTGCCGCTTTTTATGTATATCATAGCGACAACAATCAATATCTTGATGAAGTGTTCACTTATGCATATTCAGGCAATTCATACAGCTGGATGGCAGAAAATATCATTGTCAAGCACGTCATTCTTAGCCATGTAACTCGACACCATATTTTCAACACAACTTCGAAAAGCATTATAAGTCTTTATTTACTCTTTCAGCTTACTTCGAACTCATGTTATTACAAGTGCGCGTATGTTACAACACACAATGATAATGACACATCAATAGATAGTATTACTTTCTTTTCGTAGGTAAGTTAACTTTCATGTTTTTCACGATTACAATCC
>QGOA01006399.1:0-15649 GCA_003313075.1 Termitomyces sp. MG16
GAGTTACTAAGATACATATTTGGAACTCCTAACCGAACGAAGTGAGGTTGGGGTGGAGACTGAATTACTTATATACATACTTGGAGCCCTAACCGAACGAAGTGAGGTTGGGGTGGAGGCTTAGTTGGGGGATTTGGGGGCAAAGCCCCCAACGAGCTACGAAATTTGTGCCGAAGGCACGAATCGTAGCTCATCAATCAGGGTCTAGCGTGTCATTAATTGTGTTGCCCTGTGCGATGCACGTTGCTCAAGAAAATTTGCTATCAACTCTCTCCCATTGACAATGCCCTACCCGGCACCAGAATCAATCTCCCCACAGGACCTAGAACAAGTCTTGAGACTACAGCATCTCTTGAAACATCTGCTGAGATCACGAATCCAAATATAAAAAGGCCCAAGTTGTTGGATGCCACTTTTAGTAGCGCTCAAGTACTATTACATACCACTTTGCACTTTTATCTGATCTCGAGAGGCATCGCCACTTTAGGGACAACCTATATCACCATGCAAACAATTGCAAAATGCCCAACACCTTCACTCAATGAAGCTCCATGTTCTCCTTCAATATCTTTTTTGCTTCCTTGTTTTGCTCTGTATCCCAGGGTACTTCTCATCACAAACCAAGGATCTGCTTCTCAACCTCGAGGCATCACACATTGTATCGATCCATAGCGAGTCCGGGGACAAAGAAATAATCTTACTCATTCCTATTCCCTCTCCTGCTGAAGGGTGCCATGCCGACGTGCTCAGAGCAACAATGAATCGTCGGTGGTGTCACCTCCGCATACCTCTCAATCCATCCAAAAATTCAGAAGCGTCAGTCTCAAATCCGGTTGGACTGCTTGTGTCGATCATTGGTGCAAGTTATGGAGCATTATCGTGAGCTTATCTTTCACAATCCTTTTGTAAGTCCCGTATATCTGTGACTTTGCTTCACGCAACTGTACTCATCCTCTCTAATTCTCAACAGAGGATACCCAGTGCTGCTTCAGATGCCTGGAACAAATGGAGACCCTCTCACGCATTGCTTCGTGTTTCTGTTCATCCTCTGCCTTGTTCCTGCTCTGTTATCTGCCATGGTATTGCTGTACTTTTTCAGCAAGAAGAACTTCCATAGCAGCAAATTTGCTATAATCTGGCACCAGGTATCAGATATATATTCCTTCACTTGATCATCCACCTTACTCAAGTTTTTCTCTCGAAACAGGATGTTGAACGCTACCAATCGTGTTTTTATATGCCATGGACCATCCTTGCTCTCTCTGCCATCGCAATTGCTTGGTCAGTCGCTGTTATAACCACTAATGTAGTCAGATTATTGATTAACTTCTTCGCAGAGGAGCCATATTCATGGTTATGGCTGCGTTCTTGTCTGTCTGGGGTGACAGGCTCTATCCTAACCTCTTCACAGTTGAAAAGGTATCTCCTCTGACGATTAAGTCCCTCCGCGTCGTCATCGGTGCAATGTCGGTTGTCGATATCGGATGGTTTTTGTGGCTTATTGTGAAGTTGAGGGCTTATGAAAAAGCTGCAAAAATTGCACACGATTCGGCTGTGTGATCCGCTAACCGTCTTTGCCATTCACTCATCTGAGCTAATTTTTATCTTTTATTTTATCTTTCAGTATCTGTTTTATGCCTACTTATCTTTATTTACCTATCCATCATTTTTATTCTCTAGCTGGTGTTGATACAATTGTTTCAAGTTTCAGATTCTTGGGTAGTGAAGAGTTGTATTTCGCTAATGAATTGCTATCACTTTGACATGTAATATGGGCACTTTGCCTGATCATCCTGAGCAAAGTTTAGTATCAACGTCTATCTAATGACACGCAATAAAGCGATAGCATTGATCCTGAAGTATAAAAGAAAATACACATGTACCGCCAGCGTAATCATATCACCGCCTCCATATCATCATCATCATTACTGTCCTCCTCTTCCTCCGCTGGTATGGCTTCCACTGAGGGTGGCAGGAGCACGGGCGGAGCAGTTGGCATCAGTATTGGAGGTGCATGTTGCTAAGCTGTTTCCGAATCCGCTGGGGTCGTATACAAAGGCATAGTATACTGAGTTTGTGGTTGGGATTGTGGTTGGGATTGGGGTTGGGGTGGAGGCGGAAGTGGGAGTGGGAGTGGAATGCTGGCCATGGGAGGTACAAGAGATGCTGTGACAGGTGGGGCGACGGTGATAGGCTTCTACTCAGACTGAGCGCATCAAGGGACATTATAGGCCAACTGACACTTGACGTACTGAGGACTCTAGCGACCAGTTGGGAATATAGAGCAGCCCTAGCTCTGGCAACCTACTACAGGATTTAGACAGTTATCCTAACCACTAGCTACTAAGCCTTCAGCACACTCCATTCACCTATCCCAAGGACGAAGGAGGCTCATAACATATAGCGCTAACACAACGGTGGGAGAGGACTCTAACTAAACCCCGATCACTTCCAGAAGGAGCCAGCAGCAGGCGCCGCCATTTGACGAGGCACTTCAATCAGAAGTCTAAAAGGATCAATGACGGCGGCACTGGATATACTTAAATCTGACATCTGGACCTGTCAGGAACTGATACAATGTGTAGCGCTGACATTAGCGCTCACGGCGTCTGTCAAGGATTTTCCGACCATACCCCGGAACAGCCTGGCCAATTGGAGTTATAATAAAAGGGAGCAGACTCATGCAATTCTAAGCCAATATAGAGTCGCTGCTGGTTGCCATGGGTCAGAACACTGTTGGTTGCCGTCATCCATGTGCAAAAGGTTGCCGTTGACAGGTCGCTGTTAGAGGAAACCACGAGAAGAGGCGCTAGGAGGTAGCACCACAGATGGACTTGTATCTTGGCAAACATGGTAGCGCATAGTATATAAAATAGCTACTTTACATATATATAACAATGAATCGTAACCCCTTGCACACACACAGTTACACTTAGCGTTCAAATCGCACTAGCTTCCTTTGACTTTGTCACTAAGTTGGGCGCTAGCCTCGTCTATCTCGTCTTCATTGTTTACGGTGCCATCTATGGGCACACTACGCTGCGCTACTCGTCTTTTCTTCAATATCTTTGTCTAAACCACGACACTTACCGTCTTCCAGGTAGCCCCCAAAGCACTATAATCTAGTGCACCGTTTTACCACCTCCACTCGAGCATACCGGGACCCTGTCAGGACTCCTCACAACTATGCATGCCAAGCACTGGAGACGGCGTTGTACTGCGTATACGTCCAGCGCACCCAACCATAGTTGGCGTCATCAACGGCTGTCATCCAAGTAGCAGCAGAAGGGGGAGGAGACGTAACAACGGGGTAATGTATGACAGGATTGTCTTCATCTTCCTGTGAAAGCTCAGCCAATTGAGCAGCCAGCAGCGCCAGATGCGCCTGAAGCTCTGCCCGACCAGCAGAATAGTCCTCCATGTTAGTCACTGCGCCGGTTGTGTCCACTGTGTTGTGCGGTACGTTCGATGCCGATGGTCCGCTGGTAGAGGGTGGAGCGGCAGTGCTGGGTCCAATGGAAGGCTGATTCGGTTCTACATTGTTTGATTCTTTCTTGGGTAGGGACAATAACGTATCAAAATTGATGGCCTTCAGAATGTTTTGTGCCGCCTCCCACACGTCCTGTACAGAGGTTGCTTGGCTGGCATTGGAAGTTGAAGTCGTGGTTGTGGTGGCTGAGGTAGAGGCCGCCGATGTAGGTTGTATTTGTCCAGGTTGTGCATAACCTGGGAAACCCTGCAGTGGTTGTTGGAATGGATAACCATATGGTTGTGTCTGGAACATGGGAGCCTGAGATGGCTAACTGTGATGGACCAGCGGTGTGTGTGTGAAGGGGGATGGGGGTGCAGGGAAAGCTGATGTGGGATTTTGAGTTTGTGGATGTCTTGTCGTCCGTCTTGATGTCTAATCCGAGATAAAAAAAAATTGTTCAATAAAAGTTGAAGGAGTAGAACTCACAGCACTCCCTTCCCATGTTGCATTAAGCCTATATTTCCCATTACTACTCTTGATAAACCTCCCTCTCTTGAACGCCTTATGAAGAGCTTGACTTGCCAATGGACAAAGATTCTGCTGCAAAGGATAATGTGCTGCCATCTGGGTGAACAAGTTTTTCAGTGCACATCCCTCAGGATCCGTGGATTCAGTGAGGGCTTCAGCAATTATCTCTTCATAACTAGGAAGATCATCAGTGGAAGTAGGGTTAGTGACAAAAACATTGTGAGGCTGTGGCATGCATGGGTAGGGTGGAGCGGAGAAGCATAGGGCACAGAAGCAGGTTGAAAAAATGTTGGATGTGGTTGTGGATATTGACCATGGAGATGATGAGGAAAGCTGTGATCAGGTTTGATGGGCGGCAATAGCTGATGGGTGACAGTGTTCAGCAGGAAGGAGATCTTGGTATAATCTCTGAGATCAACTCCCATCACACCTGACATCATCCATCAGAGTGCCCATCAAACCATCATTCCGTCCCCGAAGCACACTGCACCTCTGCACCAGCAGCACAACGTCACAAAAAGTCACCTGTTGCGGCTACTAAACGACAAGGGCGACTGCTCAGAAGGGAGGAAAGGTGAAGGGAAGAGGGGAGAAGAGGCGGCTAAGCGACGGAAGAAGGATTACCCAGAAAATTGAGTAACCACGTGTACCACGCACAGCAAAGGCAGAAACCAAGCGCCCAGACCCGGTAACCCTCTGCGCAGGCCCAGGAAACCCATGCTGACATCCGGTCTTACATACTTGTCCAAGGCCGTCTTGTCTAACGTTGCTAGCTCCACAAGAATTATCTACAGGTAAACGCCGCCAATTGTAAGGAACTTGGTGAGTCATGGTTTCACATTGATTCTCATATACTAAATTTATCGATCCATTTAGCAACACAACCCGATGTCGATGGCTTTCTTGTTGGTGGTGCATCACTCAAACCTGAGTTCATCAATATTATCAATGCTAAGAAGCAGTAGGTCGAAGTAGATTATTGGTTTATGTCAACACAAGGATTGATCATGCTCATAATTTGTACAGTGATTGTCAACGCCTATAAAAGTCGCAATATGCTGAATTGAATTGGGACACTGATGACGCCCAAATTGAGCTGGGCGCTGTGTGGACTATCACTAGTGCAGCTACTTAGCCAATATAGCTTTGGGCATGCTAAGTGTGTGTGAGAGTCCTGGACAGGTCCCAGAGAACACACGGTAGGCAAGAGGTTGGTGGCAAGAAAAGTGGGTGATTGGAGGCACTTGCATATGGCTCCAAAATGTGGCTACAGGGCGCTAAAAGTCGCTAAAGGGGAGCGCTAAGAGCATGGAAAAGTCGCTAAGAAAGGCGCTAAGAGGTGCGGGAAAGGGTCGCTAAGAGGCGCTAAGTGTTAGCATCTAAAACGTGATAATAAAAGGATGAGATTGCTTAGCGGATCTAAGCATGAAAGCCAAGCCGTAGTTGCAAGGTGCTAGAGAGAGAGATATAGAAAACTAGAGCAGAGTCCCCTTGCTTGACACGGTCAACAAGAGGTAGTCTGTTGCATATGGAGACCAAAATGTTGGGATACGATCCCTACTGCCAAATTGATTCCCTGTATTACTAACAAAAAGTAGGTATTTATAGTAAAGAAAGTTAGCCAACGCTAAGAGGTTAAGCGCCGCTAGAGGGTGGTGAACTGATAAAAAATGTAAGTAAATGCGGTGAATTGAATTGTATAGTAAAAAGGTCCATAATGATGCTGTCACAGAAATACTTCATCATTTCCCTTTGTAAGCGCTGCCACTGGCTAAGAGCATTATGCCAGATTGACTGATGCCAAATGTTTGTGTAAATGTATAGCCTTGGAGTGTAAGTGGCAAAGTGCAGCGAGGTGTCAATAGTGGTGTGAAGAATAAGTGGTGCCATAAAAAGTGGTCTGAGAGTAATTGGAGTCTGTAGCTGCGAGTTATTAGTGTAAAAATATAAGAAAAATAGCGCTGGAAGCGCTAGAGCATGGCACTTCTGGTGGTACTAGTGGGCCTATATGAGGTGCCAGTATTGGTGCTATCGGTAGCCAGCCACGATGCAGGCTCATCAACGCTTGCAAAACTTTGTAAATAAAATTAGAGATTGTCTTGTATTCAGAGTTCACTCAATGTCGCAAAACTTCCTGGTGCCTGGTCAGGTAAAACAGAATTAGGTGAAATCAGACCCTCATGCTCTTAATCGGGCCTGATTACAAAATGTTTCAATACTGCAGAAGATAGATTCCCTTTTCTAATGACTGGCAATTTTGAATTTATTTTCTTTGCAAATAGACAGCATGAGACTAGACATTCCCTCTAATAGTGGTTCATGTATAGAGAATGTTGAAGATATAGAGGAGTTACTTAAGCTCCTTTGGCAGTGAGCCTCAGGCAGGCTTGAGTGCAGCAGAGCAGTGTTTGTTTTTAATGAGTTTCCAGTAGAATGAAACTGTGCTCAATCCATGATGTGGTGAAAGTTAGGCAGGACCTGTGACCATAGAGTTTTGACTTCTTGTGTGTTGTGCCGGATCTGACAACTAGTTTAACAAAACAGAAAACCTCAGTGTCCGTCAAAGTGATAATGAACAACTTTATTTTAATACCTAGTTTAACGAAACAGAACTGTATCATACACAATAAGTTTAACACGAATTAATGAAAGGGAAAAATAATAACTCACAACCTCAGTGTCCGTCAAAGTGATAATGAACAACTGAGGTTGAGTGATGCGTCAACACAAGTATATGCTGATAATCATGTGACCACTAAGCAGCTGACCTTCCCAGTCAGGATAACACAACCCCATCAGCGTAGAAGTGGGTACATGATAAAAAGAAATTAAGAATGAGAGACAATGCCAAGAGATTTGACAAATTTGTTGTGCAGGTCTTTAGGAAGAGGTTTAGTCAGAATATCTGCCACCATGTCTGAAGTGGATATCCACGAAGTTTTGAATGATCCCGTGCTCAAGTGTTCACGAATAAAGTGATACCTGATATCAATATGTTTTGATCGTGAAGTTATCGAGTCCGAGTTCGCAATATCAAGGGCACTTCGGTTGTCGCAGAGAATCAGAAATGGTCGTGGAATCGGCAAGTTGAGAGAAGTAAGAAGATAATGGATGGATAAGGCTTCACGCATGGCATGAGACAGGGCCATGTACTCCGCTTCCATCGAAGATAACGCTATCGTACATTGTTTGACCGAGGACCAAGATATGAGACTCAAGTATAAAAAGAAGGCATAACCAGTAATGCTTTTCCTGGTTGCTGAGTCCGATGCCCAGTCTGCGTCAACTGCACCAAAATTTCCTGGAAGAAGAAGTTTAGTGGGCGGATCCAGAGTCGTACGCAAGAAATTATATTCTATTGCATAGTCCTTCGTGCCAAGAAGATAACGTAAGACTCTCTTGGCCGCTAGAAGATGAGCTCGTGTTGGATTTGAATTATACTGTCCCAAAGACATTGCCGTAAAAGCTAGATCTGGGCGCATGCACAAGCTAAGATAGAGTATAGACCCCACAAGTCATTGATAGTGAACCTTAATATCATTATCTGCAACCTTCGGAATTGCATTTGCTGGTGGGTCTGGGAGATCATCCAGTTTGCCAGCTAGTGGCAGTGATAATGGTGTAGCATCCATCAAACGATAGGTCGCCAACAGATCCAAAATGTACCCTTTTTGTGATAACCAAAGTTTCCTCTCATCCCTATCCCTGTCAATGCGAATACCCAGATACAGAGATGCCGCGCCTAAGTCTTTAACTTGAAAACATTTGTTCATCTCCCCAATGATCCAATTGTACAATTCCTTTGAGTTCGTGACATTAAGTCCATTGTCCACGTGAATGCATATGATGATAAAGAGATCTTGTCCCTTTGATGGTTTTGGAATCGACTGGTGTGGAGGTGACGAAAAAGTGCTGAAGAAAACTGCTTGGTCGACTTCACACCGTGTCAACCCAATACTCTCCAGTACTTCTCTCAATAAATTATACCACTCCCTCGATGATTGTTTTAGTCCATAAATAGCATGAAAAAGTTTGTTGACCTTCTTTGGATTGTTGTCTGGGAAACCTGGGATCTGTTTACAATACAATTCATGTGTAAGCGGTGATAGGACCCTATACAGGTTAGGCGCATCAACGGCAGGCTCGGCACCGGCTCCGGAAACCTTGCCGCACTCGTTCCGAACTTAGCGCACGCGTTCTACCCATTTTAAGCCATTTCTGACGGCCGCGCACGGCAAGAAGCAGATCCAATCAATGATAGCGCCGACGGCAGCAAAAATGACAACTGACAGATGGCATCAGTCACTGACGACAGCGCTTAGCGAGAAGCTTGATGATCTATCAAAAACTGACGGACAGCTTGGCGTTTGACCTTGGCGTCTGACACCGCTTACCGTCTCGATTTGGCGCCCAACGTCGCTTAGGTGTTCTGACAGACAGAAGGGTGATGGAGTGATGGTTTAGCTTCGCGATCTGTCGCCTGGCGTCGCTAAGGCTCTTGAATGGACGGTAGGGATCTGAAACCGTTGGAGCTACCCCTTTGAAATTTTCCAGTTTACCGCACTCTGGCGTCATTAGCCACTGGCGACGGCGAACTTATTGTAGTATATATATTGCTTACCGACTTGTACATACATCAGATAGCAGACGAATAGACCACAGTTTTCCCCACTTACTTCAGTCTCCCTTACGCTCAAGAGCTCATTTACGCTACGGTCGGCAACGTCGAACTCATCGGCAGTTACAGACGTTCGCCAACACTCGACATACTCGCGCCTTGCAACTACGGCAGGCATTATCGACGCTTAGAACTTCGCTAAGCTTACCGTGCTCTTGCCGCTTCCCGTTGCCGTGTTCACTTACCGCATTTTCTTAAGCGCTTTACCTTAGCGCTTGACACTTGCCGACTCCGTTACCGACTTTTACCCTTTTTCACAGACGCGTTCTCTGGGACCTGCCCGGGACTCCTCAACACACTTATAGCGCGCCCAACGCACACTCTTGGTACGGTAACACAATAGTTACATTTGTTGCTGACCAAACTTTGGGCGTCATCAGCGGTGCATTGAGGAACGCTGTCTTGACATCGAATGAGAATATTTCAAGATCATTCATTGCGGCGTATGCCAGGACAATCCGAATACTGGTCAATTTAGCCACCAGAGCATATGTTGACCCATAATCTTCAGGTCGCTGGCTGAATCCTTGCGCTACAAGCCTGGCCTTCTCTTTTCCCTTGATAATAGTTCCGTCTGGGTTATACTTGAAAGTGTACACCCATCGAACTCCTATAGCTTTCTTTCCCTCTGGCAACGTTGTCAGTAATGACACCAACTGGGGTTGGGTGTGCTGGACGTATATGCAGTACAACGCTGTCTCCAGCGCCTGGTGTGCGTAGTTGTGAGGAGTCCTGACAGGGTCCTGGTGTGCTCAAGTGGAGGTGATAAAACGATGCGCTAAGTTATAGCGCTTCGGGGGCTACCTGGCAGACGGTAAGCGTCATAGTTTAAACAAAGATATTGAAGAAAAGATGAGTAGCGCAGCGTGTTGTGCCCATAGGTGGCACCGTAAATGACAAAGACGAGATAGACGAGGCTAGCGCCTGACTTAGTGACAAAGCCAAAGGAAGCTAGTGCGATTTGAACGCTGAGTGTAACTGTCTGTGTGCAAGGGGTTACGATTCGTTGTTATATACATGTAAAGTAGCTATTTTATATACTATGCGCTACTGTGTTTGCCAAGATATAAGTCCATCTGCAGCGCTACCTCCTAGCGCCTCTCCTCGTGGTTTCCTCTAACAGCGACCTGTCAACGGCAACCTTTTGCACATGGATGACGGCGACCAACGGCGTTCTGACTCACGGCAACCAGCAGCGACTCTATATTGGCTTAGAATTGCATGAGTCTGCTCACTTTCATTATAACTCCAATTGGCCAGGCTGTTCCGGGGTATGGTTGGAAAATCCTCGACAGACGCCATGAGTGCTAATGTCAGCGCTACACATTGTATCAGTTCCTGACAGGTCCAGATATTGGATTTAAGTATATCCAGTGCCGCCATCATTGATCCTTTTAGACTTCTGATCGAAGTGCCTCGTCAAATGGCAGCGCCTGCTGCTGGCTCCTTCTGGAAGTGATCGGGATTTAGTTAGAGTCCTCTCCCGCCGTCGTGTTAGCGCTATACATTATGAGCCTCCTTTGTCCTTGGGATAGGTGAATGGAGTGTGCTGAAGGCTTAGTAGCTAGTGGTTAGGATAAATGTCTAAATCCTGTAGTAGGTTGCCAGAGCTAGGGCTGCTCTATATTCCTAACTGGTCGCTAGAGTCCTCAGTACGTCAAGTGTCGGTTGGCCTATAATGTCCCTTGATGTGCTCAGTCCGAGTAGAAGCCTATCATCGGCATAAAGACTCCTTGCTCTTTCAAGCTGTTGACTTCTTCTTCCATCGCTTGCCACCAAATCTTCGAGTCAGACCTTTTTATTGCTTCCCGAAAGTTTTCCATAGCCTTTATTAGATCTTGATCCTGATGTTCTGTGTGAAATGGTGGAGTGTCTTTACCATATGTCGCGTAAGCTTTGAAGTCAAAAATCGTTTGCTCTTCAAACTCAGTTAAGTCATCCATGGTTTTCAGAAACGATGCCGATTTTATCCATGAATCAATGTCTAGTATTGCCGAAAGACTTTGATGTGGTTCCAACCTCGCATTACGATCTGCTTGGAGTTTGATAAGCCTCTCATTCCTCTTTGCTACATCTTCAAAAAATGTCCTCCCCGTCTCTGTTTGTTGAACCTGTCGTTTAGGTCTCTGGCAATCTTCTATAGGAGTCAAAGATTGATGATGACTGTCCAGCAGAGCGTCAGGTGTTTTCAAAGAGTGATCCGATGGCAAGGAATGAGCATCAGGTGTGTCCAAAGAGTGATCCGATGACAAGGAATGAGATGTTGAGAGAATAGGCTCATTCGCGCTTGTTGGCATTCCTGGTAGTAATTTTCCTCGAGTATTTTCATTGAATATCACATCTCTCAAGAAGTAATATCAACCATTCAGGTCACGTACACGCCAGCCTACTTGGTTTTCATCATAACCCACAAATATTGCTTGGAACCTCTTTGAGTCTCCTTTTCTTCTCGTCTCCTTCAGATTCAGTATGAAACATTGACAACCCCAGACTCGAAGATGCGATAAATCCAGTTTGACTCCTTCAAGCATCTCATACGAAGTTGTAAGTCCTGGCAGTGTTGTTGTCGGTAATCTGTTCCGAAGATATTGTGCTGTCAGTACAGCATCCCCCAGAAAGGACATCGGTAACACTGATTCTGCCATCAAAGTTTGCGCTGTGTCCTCAATGGTGCGTATGTATCTCTCTGCTTTGCTGTTTTGTTGATGTGCATAAGGTGCTGTTGCTTGCATCATAATCCCCTTCTCAACTAGATAGTCCTGCAATTTGCCCTCAACAAACTCCTTTGCTCTGTCACATCGAACAGCTTTAACTCTGTTCCCCAACTTCAACTCTAATTCGGACTGAACTTTCTTGAAATGATGTAACGTCTGATTCTTCCTAGAAAGTAATTCCGTGCGTTCAATATTGGTAAAATCATCCAGTATCGAGTGAAAATGACTCGTATTGCCATTTGAAAATCTCATAGGGAACGGACCACAAGAGTCTATGTGTAGCAACTCTCCAATATCTTGTGCTCGACGCTCATTATTGTCATAAGGTCATGCTGGCTGTTTGCCAATGATACACGGTATGCACTGTGAATTTTCAAACCTGTCTGAGTATTCAACCCCAATGACAAAGTTCTTAGTCAACACCTCCCATGTGATTTCTTTCGACGAATGACCCATATGTCTATGTCAAAGTTCTGGTGTGATAGGTATATTTGGAAAGGAGACAGCAGCGTGTCCAAGAGCGGAAAAGGAGATGTCTTCATCTGAACATGGTAGCATAAAGTCGCAGTACAAAAATGATAGCCTCTTATGCACTGTCGCCGTAAGAGATTTACCCAAGAGATGCTTTGAAGTTGAAGGAAAAAACAGGGATGTGGAATCCTTCTCGAATATCAACTTCATGTTGTTCTCGACCATTGATCCAATGGAGAGTAAGTTGATGGGAACATCTGGTGCGTGCAAACAATCCTTCAAAACAAGAATAACATTCTTCCCATCGATGTAAGTCCGAAACTTGACGTCACCACAGGCAAGTGTATTAAGTGTGCCACAGTTAGCTATACCCACCGGAACAGCCTGTTCCGGATGATATGTCCAGAAAAACTGTTTGTCTTTGACAATATGAGCCGTACAACCAGAATTGAGTATTGAGTTGAATTTTGAAGCGATAGATGCTAATGCAAGAGGTGTCATAGAGCTTACAAAAGCCAGGTATAGAGCAGATTCTTCTAACTCAGTGGAATCGGTATACAGGTGGAAATCACTGTCATTTTCCTTGATCTCTTCAATTGTATAAAGTACAGCAGTATCAAGTTCTTTGGTAACAAACAAATGTGGAGAAAGTATTGATTCTGTAGAAGGTTCTTTCGAAACAGCAACATTGGCTTTGGGTCGATGCACAGTATCTTTCGTGCCTTTTATCATATTTCCCCGTCACTGATTTGTGTTGTTCTGAAAGGGTGTAGATGTCGTAGACAAAGCAGAATTGTTCCTCTGAGCATTTTGCGATTTAGGATGTGGTTGTGAAGTAGCCTGGCGCCTTTGGACATCAATGTCGATTTCCAATATGGCATCTGCCAGCGTGAAAAAGTCGAATAACCCATCAGGATTGCCATCCCATGATCTCCTCACCTCCTCATGCAGGACATTGTAAGCACGATGATCCGGAATCCCATCCATGAACCTCTGAATTTTCTTGTAATGAGTGAAGTTCCAAGGCGTCGTCGATAACTGATTAACCGCAATTCTCCAGGACTGAACATATGAGGGAATCGCATTTGCCGCACAAGATAACCGAAGGACAGAGTCTTTGATTTGTTGTGCTGATGCCGCGCTGCCCACACTAAAACGTTTCCTCAGGAAATCCAGTAGATCACGCGAAGTCTGAGACGGAAAGTTGTAGGGACCACCACAAGCTGGTGGTAAGGAGTTGAAAATATCAGCGGAAAGTCTGCCAGAAATGACATAGGAGCAGATGTTGTTTCGCCAAAATTCTTCATACGCCGCCTGCTCCATTTGTGTCTGATGTGGTGGATATGGGGGTGGGAGAGCAATTCAACAAGTGGGGTCAAATGGTGCGCCTGGCGGAGGGAGAGGACAAACATAGCCATTCAGACCTAAATGGTCAATGAGCGCCAAGACTAGATTAATCCACATTTTCCAATCTGCAGCAGACGTAAATCAAGGTATCATAATCAGAGATGGGAGCTTGGAATCTAAAGTTGTCGAAGTCATAGGACAAATATTATGTTGTGGATGAGGGACAGGATGTTGTACAATGTACTGTTGATGTCCCAAGTCTGGTTGCTGTAGGAATGCTGGGTCGGCATACGGAATATCCCGTTGCATATCAATTAAGTTATCTTGTATAGAAATGTCCAGAATGATGGGAATGTTTGGCATTGGTTGCTGGGGAGGAACATGAAGAGGTGTATGAAAACCTGGATTGGCATGATGTGGAACAGGATGTTGAATTTGAGGTGAATGCTGGACTCGTGGCGGCGTCATTCGTAAAAATACAGAAGGCGGATGAGAGAACGGAACAGGAGGAACATGAGGAGGAGTAGTCGGAGTAAAAGTCGGACGAAATACAGATGGTGGACGAGAAAGAACTCTTGGTAAAGGAGAAGGTGGTGTAAAAGGAGAATAGTGCTGATAAAGCGGGGGAACAGCGGTAGTATTAGCAGGAAAAACATTATCCAACAGTACATGTGCAAGAGGAGTCTGAGGAAGAGGAGAACAAATAAGAACAGGAGAAGACTGGATCAGAAACGGCGCATATAAAGGATTATTCTGAGAAGAATGAGGAGGAAACTGTGATGGAATTGGTGTAACTGATTTATTGTTCAAGTAACCGTTTTGTAAAATCAAAGTAGCTCGAGGAATGAAGGATCTCATAGGTCCAGAGGCTGTATTCGTAACAGAAGGCAAAGAATTCAAAGTCCCAGCAGGGAAGGATTGTAAATGAGGTGGTAGTTCACGAGAGAACCCAGATTGAGGAGCAGAGTCCATTGGAGCAATCCAAGGAACTGGACGTGAAGATGACGTGGCAGCCTGATGTGGATTACAACAATGTTGGAACAGGTCAGTCATGACAACCATCCAAGTATGCGATAAACTATCTCCAGTTATGCAGAAAATACCGGCGAAGTCCAGAGAAAAAGGCCCATAACCTGTTGTGCCGGATCTGACAACTAGTTTAACGAAACAGAAAACCTCAGTGTTTGTCAAAGTGATAATGAACAACTTTATTTTAATACCTAGTTTAACAAAACAGAACTGTATCATACACAATAAGTTTAATACGAATTAATAAAAGGGAAAAATAATAACTCACAACCTGTCACGACCCCTCCCCCCCGGAACCTCCCCGGGACACCCCCGGAGCCCCGCCCAGGAACCTCTTCCATCAACTCCCACAGCGCACCCCGCCCCCACAGCTGCCGACGCCGCCATCACATGCATCAAGGACCACCATCAGCCATCAACGATCACCATCAGCCAGCCCCCCGGGACCCCTGCATCACGGACCCCGGGATCCACCGCCCTCAATGATTGAATCACGCGGCTCGCATCCAGCCATCATGCATCACGCCCCACGCATCGCGACTCCCTCCGCGCCAATTGATCGCGTGTCCCCACACGTGCGATCCCAGTATACAGTCCCTGGCCGCTACTCAATGACCCCCAGAACTCATCCCAGACACCCCAAAATCCCGAGACACGAGCCGTAGTACTTATAGTGTAGTTCTCTGCTGTATTCGCTAGTCTTGATATTACATACTTTGCTTACTTGGATATTGCGTGCCCTTTGCTTGACTGGTACGCCTTGATTGGTACGCTTCGACTGGCACGCCTAAGTATTCGCGTGCTCTAAGTTTTGGTACGCACTTCGCGACTCCTAATTTACTAACTTGGTCTCGTCTTAGAACCACCGGTTCACGACTCGACCCCCTCTAACTCTCAGCCACCCCCAACCCAAAACTCCCGGACTCTAGTCCCCTCTCCCGGGATTACCCCTGTCCTCGTCTTGAACCCCGGAGTCCTAGCCCCGGAGTTCCAGACACCCGAGTATTCGTAGGTCAAGTCCGCATCGTAAGGGCGTTGCTTTCCCAGAAGGCCCCCAACTCAGCAGAACCTGACATAATATCAAGACTCTCTCCTTACACCGTTCTTGATGGCTACGTATACTCACACTTACTACCCCACCGGGTACCAGACCGACCCTTACGGACGCCCGGTACCCGAGCACTACTCCGCGCAGACCCCCCGCCCCGTCTATCCACCTCTCCCGTACGAACCTCCATATCACCACCGCCACTGGGCCCCCGACCCATCCCTCTACGACCTAGGGCCCTCAGCCAGCTGGGCCCCTCCACCCAACTTAGTCATGGCACGACCCGTGGAGGTCCCTTCGTACCGGAGCATCCCCGGGGGCCTGCCGGAGACCCCACCTGTACCCAGCGGACCTTGCCCGAT
>QGOA01006405.1:2880-15339 GCA_003313075.1 Termitomyces sp. MG16
GCACCCCTCCCCGCTCGCGACTCTTGGTGCCATCAATGGTACAGGCACGCTTGAGAGTGCCGCATCGGTAGCAAGGTTGAGCACCAGTGGGGAACCAACAACTCTCGGGATCGTTGTCAGCCCAACATTTGTCGCACTAAGACCAGTCAAGTGGAAGAAAGGTTATAAAGAATAAGTTGCTTACCGCTCCCCACGAATCTTTAAACTCTTGGCGCATCGCCAAGGAAACCATGCGCTTATTCTTCATCTCGGGCAACTCCACTCCTCCCTCAATGCCCTCATCCATAACAACATCTTCCCGGCGCGGCAAGAGCAAACCCTTCAACTTCTTGTCGTCAAAAGTGGTCTGACTAGGGAGCTGGGAGAGAGTCAGTAGAAAGTCGGCAAAGAGTCACGACGGCATACCTTGTATTGAGGACCCTTCCCCTTGCGAGACTAGCCAAAAATACCATCGGTAAGAAGAAACACCAATGACGGCAGACTCACTTTCTTCTTCAAAGCCTTGCCAGGCTTAGAAGGCGAACCCCCTGTGCTTGCTGGCAGTGTGGGGCTCTGAACACTGCTGGCGCGAGACCCCTTGCTGAAACCCTCAGCAACGGACTCCTTCTTCTGCTCCTTGGCGAGCTCTGCCCTTGCCACCGCCAAGGAGTGCACGGCAGCAGCAGCGGCAGCCTCCTCCTGCTCCTGCTTGATTTGCAATCGAGCAAGGGGCTCCAGTACCTCTTGCTTACTACGAGGAGATAGTTCAGTCCATAGCTAGAGAAGGGAAGGTCAGAAGCTACTTACTCGGTTGCCGATGCGCTTACGGTCATCGGCAACGTGCCAGAAAGAATGTCCTCAAGTTCATCTTCGATAGTGAGGATGGGGGGAGGTGCCTAGGGAGCAATCAGCTAAGCGACACGGCAGGCAACAAAAGCAACTTACGAAATGGGAGAAGGGCGCTAACCACTCAGCACCACGATTGTCGACATACTGTGCACGGCACCACTCCCGCACCTCGATTTCACGATCCCACCCAACACCAAGGACTCTCACTTCATACCATTGCTCTAGCAGCTTCATCACACCAACTACTAAGTTTTGAGACGCCTCGGTGCCAACGCCCTTGATGTGCCAAATAAAACGATTGGCCTTGGTGATGTAGGCATACGCGGCTTCTTGAGCAGCTTGAGAGGAAACGGGGGGCGGAGTTGGAATACGGAAGGACATATTTTATTTTAAAAAAAGTGCCAGGAAAAGATGGGGAGAAGAAACGAAGTCCAAACTCACGTGCCAGGACTATAAACAAAATCTCAAGAACGCACGGACCACTTGTCACAAAAGCGGTAACGATAGCCTTATTTGGTGACTGAGGACAGTCAATTTTTCAGTTGGGGGGAGATGATAGGACCCCATACAGGATCAACGCATCAACGGCAGGCTACAGCAACACGGCACAGGTCCGGGATACCTTAGCGCATGCTAACTAACCATTTTTGGCAATATTTGATGGCCGCGCACAGCAAGAAGCAGATCCAATCAGTGATAGTGCTGATGGCAGACAGAATGACAACTGACAGATGGCATCAGTCACTGACGACAGCGCTTAGCGAGAAGCCTGATAATCTATCAAAAACTGACGGACAGCTTGGCGTTTGACCTTGGCGTCTGACACCGCTTAGCGCCTTGATCTGGCGCCTGACATCGCTAAGTATTTTGGACAGACAGAGGGGTAATGGAGTGATGGTTTAGCTTCGCGATCTGTTGCCTGGCATCGCTAAGGCTCTTGAATGGACAGTAGGGATCTGAAACCGTTGGAGCTACCCCTATGAAATTTTCTAGTTTACCGCACTCTGGCATCATTAGCCACTGGCGACGGCGAACTCATTGTAGTATAAAAGTACTTACCGACTTGTACATACGGCATCGAACAATAGACCAGAGTTTCCTGCTCCCCTTTTGTCAGTCTCCCTTACGCTCGAGATCTCATTTACGGTCGGCAACGTCGAGCTCGTCGGCAGCTGCAGACACCATCGCTAGCCTTTGACTTATTCACGCCTTGCATCTATGGCAGGCATTTACGATGCTTAGACTTCGCTAAGCTTACCGTGCTCTTGCCGCTCACATTGCCGTGTCACTTACCGCTTCTTTCATAGGCGCTTTATCTTAGCGCTTTACACTTGCCAACTTTCTTGCCGACTTTCTTACCGACTTTTCCCTATTTTCACAGGCGCGTTCTCTGGGACCTGCCCGGGACTCCTCACATCACTTATAGCGCGCCTAACGCAAGCAATTGGTACGGTAACACTATAACTATATTTGTTACTGACCAAACTTTGGGTGTCATCAGCGGAGCCCCACCCTCCCAGAGGGCCTCCTCTGGGTGGCTCACCTGGAGGTCCATCATCCCAAGGGAGGTCATTTCTGTTGGGGGAAGGTCTAGGTCTCCATGCAGGGAGTGGCAGGGTAGGCTGGTGGGCCACTCTCAGGGGTCGACTAGAGGTGGCAGAGGCAGTTGAGGAGGGTTCTGTGGTGCTGGATTGGTTTGTGGTGTTGAGCCAGGTGCTGGGTTGAGTGCCAGATTGCATGGAGGGTGTCCAACCTGAGAGGGTCAAGCATGCATCAGAGGCCATGGGGGGTTCTGCAAATTGAAGTAGGGCAGGGGGTCACAATGGAAGTTTGGCTCGGGAGGGGCTGAGGTAGTCATGGGAAGTGGAGCTGGGGTTGTCACAGGCATGGAGCGTTGTTTGTTGTTGCCTTGAATGAGCTTGTCAATGTAGCACAGCATGTCGTCTGTACTGGGGGTGTCAGCCTGGGGCCTCCCGGAGGCAGGAATCAGGTGTTGTTTGTTCACAGAAATGGTTTCAGAATCCTCCAGAGCTGTCCTCAAGTCTTGAAGGTGCTAGGGATGGAGTTAGCCCTATGGTGAGTTGACAAACCTACCATGCAGGCAGCAGGCTGATTGAATAGTCTGCCCATCAGATTGAGGGACTGCAGTATAGCTGAGGTGTTTTGTCATTCTTTCTGTTGCTGTTGCTCCAGAGTTGGGATCACAGAGGCTGCCAGAGTCAGCTCTGAGGTTCCTGTCAGATGTCAATCAAGCAACCAGGCTCTGCAGAGTTGTTGAGAGGTTGAGAGGAGGGAGATGTGTGGACTTCATTGAGCAGTTGCTGCAACTCTTCACAGAAGATGGTGTTGCACCTGTACTTTACCATGGCCTGTTCTGGGAGTTCTTCTTGAGTGAGTTGTTTCCTGAATTTGACCAAGCAATGTGCCCAGTTCTCTAAAGTGCCTTCAAAGTTGTCATGTTCAAATTCTGTGAGTAATGCCCTTGTAAGGGTGACCTCTAGAAGCTGTGGCTCAGTCACACAGCTGGCAGAGGGAGATCCAAAGTGTATTAGAGTATGTACTGACAATATCATAATAACTACTCACCTGGCAGAGGGAGATCCAAAGAGAACAAGTCTAGGGACTCCCTATGCCAGGTTGGATGCTTCTGGGGCTTCTGAAGCATGAGAAACAACTGTACAGTATAACAAAACCTTAAAAACTCGAAAATTGACTAACCAAACAACTGTGTAAACAAGGCAGGAAAACTCCGGACTTTAGAAGTCAGAAAGGCACTCTGGCTTATATAAGCAGTCTGGAAGCGGTGCTGAAGAGCCCACACTTGTCTGAATGGTAGCTAAAGAACCAGAGCATCTCAAGAGCTAAGAGTAGTACTAACAGATAGTGTTGAAATAATAAAAACAGTAAAATGAAATAATGTCAGAAGAAATAAGAGAATGAATAAAGGGAGAGTGAAGAGATAAGGAGTGAGAAAAAGAAGAAATGAGGAGTCCTCTGATAGTCCTTGTCCATTGTGCAAAGTTCTTCAGCGAGATCCTGAGCAAATAGAGCACCTCATCATGTTGACGCTCATACTCCTTCAAATGTTGTCATCCCATTGGCAATGGAGGGGTCTGTGTGGGTGGAGCGGTGGCCAGGTAGTGTTGAGGTGGGTAGTTATAGTTGGGAGGTCTACAGGGTTGAGGGGCAGGGCATTGGTAACCATAGTAGGAGGTGGAAGCAAAGAGATCTTTGCTTATGGGAATCAGGCGAGGCCTATTGGAGATGGGTGGGGTTTCCAGTAGACTCCCAGGAATGCTCTGGTACAAGGAGACCTCCATGGGTCAAGCCATGGCTAAGTTGGGTGGAGGGGCCCAGTGGTGGTGGAGGCGTTGGTATTTGTATGGGAAGGGTGGATAGATGGGGTGAGAGTCTGTGCGGCATAGTGGTCAAGTACTGAATGTTTGTAGGAGTCAGTCTGGTAGCCGGTGGGATAGTAGATGTGAGTATACATAGCCATCAAGAATAGTGTAAGGAAGAGTCTTGATATTATATCAGATTCTGCTGAGTTGAGAGCTTTTTAAAAAAGCAACGCCCTTACAAGGTAGACTTCATCTACGTGTACTCAAGTGGCCTGGAACTCTGAACTGTGCTCTGGAGTTCAAGACACAAACAAAGAATTTCCAGGGTAAGGGACTTAGTCTGGAGATTGGGGAAACAGGATATAGTCACCTCTGTCATAATCCATACTGTGACAACCCATACTCTGTGATAATCCATACCTTTTGGTGTCTACCAAGCTATTTTGCAGGGAAGTATGTACATACCTGTAATATTCTGTAATCCATACCTTTTTGGGTGGGATGAAACCCATACTTTGTCAACTTTTGCCTGGAACCAACTGAGATTTCTATCTATTTAAGGCAGATCAGAGCTTATAACTGGTTGGATTTATTACAAATTTTCCAATGCCTCCAAAAGCTATCAAAGTATTGAAGAAAGGCCTTTCCCAACTCAAGAAACAGGTGGAAGACAAGAAGGATGACATTCTCTTCCATCTCCAGAAACAAGAGAAGATTTTCAAAGAGGAAGAAGAGTGGCTAGACCATGAGGGGAATCTGGTTGATGAAGAAGCGCTCATTGATAGGCTTGAAAAGGCCTCAGACTACGAGCATGGTGTCAAGGAGCTTGATGAATACTTGAAACCTATGCTCGAGAAGTTGATGAATCTGGGAAAGGATATCAAGGATGCCATTGCTGTTGCCAGTCCAGGAAACAAATGTATGCCTCAATATCACAGATTCTAGCTTCCAGACTGATTATAATTATCCAGGTCCTGTTGAAGAAAAGAAACTGTCAAAGGAACCAGATACTGTTCACAGAGAATACGCAACACTCAAGCAGAATATTGAGATCCTGGATTGGTACCATCAGTCTTTGGGACCAAAGAAGAATCAGATGTCATCCATGACATAGATGTCTACCCAGCATTCCAAAGCTCACACTAGTATCACAAAGTAGCTTTTCATCCCGCTTTGGCAGGGGCTGGTACATAAACACAACTGGTGTCTTCATAGCTTGTGAGACAAATAGATCATCTGTATCTGAGAAAGGGGGCTCCAGATCAAGAGAGCTAGTCATGAAAGCACATTTTTGACATGATGCCAACAGAAGTCAAGAGTTTTTTTGATGAGTTGCCTAGTCGGTAACAAGCCTAGAGTCTAAAGCTGATAGCAGAAGATTTAAAAAAATATAACTGGTAGTTATGAGCTAGAACCTTCTTGTGTGGATTACACAGTGCTAAATCAGACCGCATTATCAGATTTGACTAGTACTAGAGTAAATACAAGATGTTATCTTATATAATACTCTAATGTCTGGTAATAGTGTCAACGAGCTGTGCTGCGTGCCTTCAGCACGCAGCTAGCATCTCGTTGGGGGCTTCGCCCCCAAACCTCCCCCAACTAAGCCTTGTAAGGGCGACCTCTAGAGGCTGTGGCTCAGTCACACAGCTGGCAGAGGGAGATCCAAAGTGTATTAGAATATATACTGACAATATCAAGATAGCTACTCATCTGGCAGAGGGAGATCCAAAGAGAACAAGTCTGGGGATTCCCTATGCCAGGTTGGACGCTTCTGGGGCCTCTGAAGCATGGGAAACAACTGTACAGTACAACAAAACCTTAGAAACTCGAAAATTGACTAACCAAACAAGTGTGCAAACAAGGGAGGAAAACTCCGGACTTTAGAAGTCAGAAAGGCAAACTCCGGCTTATCTAAGCAGCCTGGAGCGGTGCTGAAGGGCCCACACTTGTCTGAGTGATAGCTAAAGAACCAGAGCACCTCAAAGGTTGAGAATAGTATTAACAGATAGTGTTGAAAAAGTAGTAACAGCAAAATGAGAGAATGATAGAAGAAATAAGGAAGTGAATGAAAGGAGAGTGAAGAAATAAAGAGTGAAAGAAGAAAGGAATGAGGAGTCCCCTGACAAGCCTCCACCCTAACCTCACTTCGTTCGGTTAGGGCTCCAAGTATGTATAAGTAACTTAGCCTCCACCCTAACCTCACTTTGTTCGATTAGGGCTCCAAATATGTATAAGTAACTCAGCATCCACCTTAACCTCACTTTGTTCAGTTAAGGCTCCAAATATATATAAGTAACTTAGTTTCTACCTGAACCTCACTTTGTTCAGTTAAGGCTTCAAATTCAATTTTGCTGCATGCCAGAGCTTTGCCTCTAAACCTCCTCCAACATAGCCTCTACTCTAACCTCACTTCGTTCGGTTAGAGCTCCAAGTATGTATAAGTCACTCAACCTCCACCCTAACCTCACTTTGTTTGGTTAGAGCTTCAAATATGTATAGAAAACTCAGTGCTGAATCTCAGCCTCAACCTCACTTTGTTTGGTTAAAACTTCAAATATATATAAATAACTCAATTTTAAAATCAATTTCAATATTATATATTGTCATAATATATTTTCAACAACAGCTATTACTTGTATTTATTCTATTAAGTGCTATAATTTTGATATATTAGTTTATATTGTTTATTTTATTAAAAGTAACTTACATTTGTAAACTATTTAAAATTTCTTGATATACAATATTAGTTGTTCTTCGTGATGTATTTTCTGGTAATAAAATAACTTTGATACGATTATCTGATGTACATCGAGAAAGTGCCACATAAAGCTATCCATATAAAAAAACTGGTGATTGAAGATTCAATCCGACATGTTTGACTGATTGGCCTTGTGATTTGTTTATAGTCATAGCAAATGCTAAACAAATAGGAAATTGTCTTCTACGCAATGGAATAGAAAGATCTTCTTCAGATGCATCAAGATTGATTCTTGGAATAAAAACAGAAGATCCTGCAAATTTAGCATCACCACTGATAATTTGACATTGCAAAACACAGCGGCCAATATTTGTAACTATCATTCTTGTTCCATTGCAAAGACCTTTAGATGGATCAAGATTTCGAAGAAGCATGACTGGAACATCAATTTTTAAAACTAATTTTGCTAAAGGTAATCCACTTGCAGCTAAAGAATTAAGATATTCTATAGGATATGGTGGAAATGCATTGTTATTATGAGATTCAATGTGTACAGAATCTGCACTCCACAATATTTTTTCTTCACCTGAAAATTGATTAAGGACTTTTAAGTTGATATCATCTACATCAGAATTTGTACATGAAAGAATTGTTCGATCTAGATAATATTGATCATTATAAGCATGTGCAATATCAGGATATGTAGATGCAATTAATCCTTTAATTAAGTTATCATTGCACATCATTGTTTCTGGAATTTGAATTGTTTCTCTAGGCCCTAATTTTTTTCTTGCACCAATATCCAATAACCAAGCTGCATGAACAACATTTTCTGGAGTTTGTTCTAAGCGCATATTTTGAACTAAATAAAATACTTCAATTTCTTTCCACAATCTTCCTTTACTTAAAGAAGCAGCAATAATCTGTTGCCTCAATCCTCTTGGAATAACTAGTAATGTTTGTCGAAAATCTTCTTTAAAAACTATAGTAATTCTACCAAATGGTTTGTTATTATTTAAAACATCTCTTAAAGCACAATCTACAGAATCAATAGCATTTTTATGTTGCATTGGAACTTCATCCCAAATTATTTTGAACTAAATAAAATACTTCAATTTCTTTCCACAATCTTCCTTTACTTAAAGAAGCAGCAATAATCTGTTGCCTCAATCCTCTTGGAATAACTGGTAATGTTTGTCGAAAATCTCCTTTAAAAACTATAGTAATTCCATCAAATGGTTTGTCATTATTTAAAACATCTCTTAAAGCACAATCTACAGAATCAATAGCATTTTTATGTTGCATTGGAACTTCATTCCAAATTATAAGTTTTGTTTGTACTATAACTTGATGTAAATTTGTTCCTTGTTTAATATTTGCAACAGAAGTATCTATAGCAGAAATTGGTATTTTAAAGCGTAAATGTGCAGTGCGACCACTTTCTAATAGCAAAGCAGCAATTCCAGATGATACTACACATAATGCAACATTTTCATTAGAACGAATAGCAGCAGCTAGAGTATTGCAAACAAAAGTCTTTCCACATCCATCTGCACTGTGAAGAAAAATCATTTTTCCAGAATTGTTATTTACAGAATTTATAACAGCATTGAAAACATCTAACTGTTCAATATTAAACTTGGCTTTATTTTCATTAACAGTTCTTTTCAATGCTTCAACATCATAACTTAACTCATCTTATAATAGCCAATTATCAGGAATATTATTCCACATTTCATTTTCAGAAGGTCCTGTAGGTAATGGCATATTTGGAAAATCTTTTAAAATTTTTCCTGACTGCATTAATTTTTCATTAATAAGATAAAGACCATAATCATATATTTTTTCTTCTTCAAAATGCCGACCTCTATATTGTCTCATTCTTTTTAATCTGCGTTGAAGATCATTACAAATATATTGTTTAAAGTGATTTCAAAGATCTTCAGGAGTAGTAGGAGCACAGTGAAGTAAAATAGTACAAAAAAGTAATCGAAGAGTTGTTCCTGTTTGCATTAGAGCAGCTTTACTTAGATATTGAATCCATTCTGCATCATCTTCTAAAAGACCACGGGCATTACATGCTTCTTTATATGTTCTATATTCAATACCATTAACTGTTTTTAATTCAATCCATGATGTAGCATTTATTACAACAGTTAGAAGCATTTGAAGATAAATCTCTCTCCTTGAGAAGGTGAAGCAAAATACATTCTTCCAATTGCATATCCTCTTTGCCGATTTTTCCAACTTCGTGTTTTTGCTTCATAAACAAATTTTATAGGAAAATTTTGATAAGTAGTGTTATTATTGATAATTTTTTGATTAGCTTCAAACCAAGCAGTCAAAGCAGTTTTTTCTAAATTTTCTCTAGCAGCAATAGCTTCCAAAGATTCATTATCTTGATAAAAAACTTCATGTTAACCTTCTAAATGTACAGGAAGACGATAAACAGAAGGCTCTTCAGCATGCATATTAAATTCAAAAATATGCCAGCATGCCTCAGGAGCTGAGATATATTGAGCATCTAAATGTTTTTTAATTTCATCTCTTTGATTTGGCTCTCTGGAAATTTCTAATGTAGTACGATCATATCCTTTATAAATATATTTATGAATATATTTAATTGCTTCAACTGAAGCACATATTTCAACATTAATATGGCATTGATATTTTGCTGAAAGATAAGGATTATATGGTACAACATCACGATTATCATAATAATGACCATTTTTTATAAAATGACAATTATTATTAGGTCGAGCATATTGAGGATATCCATTATCACCAAAATGAGTTGTTTCTCGAAATTCTTTTGGATATCTTTTTGAACATTTTCCATCTACCATATATTTAGCATCTGGTTTTATATTTCCACATGGACCATGAACCATATTTGTAGTAATAACTTTATAAAGTTCAGGCTGAGTAACTGGATTAGGAATTTAAGCTGAAACTATAGAATTAACCTGTGTTGCATCTCTAATTCTATGCTGTTCATGAAGAAATCTTAAAATATGCATATGTGATAAACCTCTTTTCTGAAATTCAATAGTGTGCACATGTGCTATTACATTTCCAAAAATACCATCTTTAAGTTCTTTTAGAATAGCATTTTTCTTTAGTTCAAAAACACGTGCAACAATATCAGGTCGATCAGCAGCTGTTTGTTTTTTTCCATTAATAGTAGGTTCTTTTAAAAGAGCTTCTTCAATTTCAGTCCACTTTGGATTTGCAGTCATAGTCATAAAAATATCAGGTTTTCGAAAATGTCTACAAATAGCCATAGAATCTTGAAAAAGTTGTTGCATTTGTCTTTCACTTCTAGTATGAGATGCAGGAAGAATAACACGACGGCTTTGATGTAGTAATTGTTCATCTCCAGCAGCAGCATCAACAACACCTTGATACACTTCAGCTCTAATTTTTTTTTGATTATGTCTAACCCAATTAAGTTTGGTTTGTTCAATTGAAGCCCATGCATCAACAATATATTGCTGAAATAATTTACCACTCTAAAGTAAAGCAGCATTGGCTTCTGAAGTTCTTTGTTGAAGCCGATAAGCATAATAAGCAGTTTCAGTAATATATTGTGTTCTGCGCTGACCTTGTGGTCCAGACTGAGAAGGAATATTCAAATGAAATCCATGTTCTCCAGTTGAAAATATAAGTGTATAGTGTAATAGTATATATGCTGAGTGTAAATAACTAATTTGTTTTAGCTGACCACCACGTAAATGCAAAATTATGTCTCAATGATCAGAACGCTCTTCAGAACCATCTCCAGGAATAACAGCAGCTACTCCTTCTTGTTCATTTGGATTATTATATCTTCTATGATCTCCAAAATCAGCTCGAAGTTTAACATGAATTTTTTGTGGCTGATTTTCTGGAACATCTCTCATAATTTGATAAGCTTGTTTATATAAACCAATATATAGATTGACACGCCAAATCATATCTTGCAAAATTGCCATAATTGCTGGATCTAATCCAGGATTATTACGTTGTCGTAAAGTTAATTGTTCATTATGATCATAAAAGTATAATTGTGCATATATAGGATTATGACCTTCAGTAGAAAGTAAAGCGTCTGTAAGATGATAAAGTTCTCTATTAATTCGAAAACTATATGGGCTTAGAGCATTTGTAATAGCATGATCAATTTTTACACCTAAAGAAGTAAATGCAAATGCTGCATTATATTGACAAATATGTGCTTTAAAAGATTGAAAAAGAAGATGACGGCCATGTAACAAATCAAGAAGTTCATGTGGAGCATTTTTTAATTTGGGTAAAACAATTTGACCTTATAAGCAACATATGCCAAATTTTGAATTATTTCGAGTAAATTTACTAAGTTTTTCAGAATCAAAATGTAAAGCTTGACAGTGTGGGCATGAAATATTCATAGATCCAATAGTATGCTTTTCAGGTTCATTTATATAAGATTGTCTTCCTTGTAGAAGCAAAGCATTTTTTTGTTGACCTCGACGATTTGGTCTTTGAACTGGTTGATTTTCAACTTCAACTTCTTGTAATATATTTTGTTCTTCTGGTATATGGATTGCAGAATTGTGATTATTTAAATTTTGTTCTTCCAAATTATTTATATTTTGCATAGGTTCTTCAAAGTATTCAAGAGGATTTTGCATCAATTAATTCCAAGCTGCTTGAATATTTATCAACTCAATATCTTCTTGAAAAGCAAGATTTTGCTGATCATGATCATTAACATCATTAACATTTTCTTCTAATTCAGCTGCATGTTCATGTTCCCAAAAATGCAAGATTCCTTGAGCTACAACTTCATTCAAAGGTCCATATTCTAAATCATAATTCATATTTGCTTGTTGAGCTCTCAACTCAGCTATAGCAGCATTTTGAGCCTGTCTTTGTATTTCATCTTGTTTTAATCTTTCTTGTTCTTATAAATTAGCTATAATTCTCTGTCTTTCTTGCTCTTGTGCAACAGCTAATGCTTGTTGTTGTGCTGCAACATGTCTCATCCTTTGTTGTTATGATAATGCAAGAAGTGCTTGCTGTCGCTTAGCAGCATTTCTTTGACTTTCTTGCTCATAAAAATAATTCAGTCTTTGTTCATGATTAGATGCCATCTCTCTATATGCAATATCTCCTTGTGTTAAATTATTAAGTGCAGGATCTGCATGTCCACTGGATATATCATGTAATGGACCTCTAAGTCTTGAAGAAGATGTAGAGGCAGCATTAAAAGATTGCCTAGCAGATGGAATATTTGCAATAGGAGCATAAGGAATAGATGTAGATGTAGACTGAGCAGGTTGATTAATTTGTCTTTATCTTCTGTTTCTTAAAGGTACAGGTGCAGGTGGCACATATTGAGGAATAGGGTTCTGCAAAGGAGCATCCCAACCCTTAGGTAAATGAATCTCAGGTATATTAAAGGAAAAAGAATCATTGACAGCAGCAGGCTGTCTAATAGGAATATCAAGCCTCTCAGAAGTTTCAGAAGCAGTAACTACAGAATTAGAAGCACGATTATTTTGTGCAATTGGCTCAAAATAAAGAGGTGCTATAGATATAGCACCACTATTTAGAGATCTGTTACTT
>QGOA01006414.1:0-21367 GCA_003313075.1 Termitomyces sp. MG16
ATCAGGGTCTGTCTCTGGGGACTCTGAGTCGGAGATGAGCTGGTCGACCTCGTCATCGACGTCGGAGTCGACGGGGTCGAGGGGATTGACGAGGGGCGGGGGAGAAGAGAGAGGGTTCGGATGAGACATGGGGACACGTCTGTCATGGGCAGTGGAGGCAGGTTGATCAGGTCACGCCTCGACTTTAATTTTTTATTTTACAGTACAGGGACTACGACACTGCCCTTGTCCTTTGCCTTCTTCAACGTCACCGTCAGGATCCCGTGATCCAGCTTGGCCCCAACATCGTGGCTGTCGACTGGCCGAGCCAGCCACACTGTCCGCCGGAATAACGCATTGTGCACGAATGTCCGTTCAGACGAGATCTCGTGCCCGCCCTCGTCTGTCGCCGCCGCATTAGTCACCGCAGTGCTGCCCTCTGCGCCAGTCAGCAACGTCGTCCCAGCACACGCACAGTCACTCACCTCCCTCGGGCGCCTTGGCCTCGTCCTTCGTGGTGTCCACGACCTTCCCCTCAATCGTCACGCTTTTCCCCGCATCCCCAATCCGCACCTCGATGTTGTCCTTCCGCACCCCAGGCAGCTCCGCTTCCAACACGTACTTGTTTCCCTCCTCCCTGACGTCCAGCGCAGGCCGCCCGAAATGGTGCCCGTCAAGCAACGACGAACGTCCCCCGTGGTTGAGTCTACCAAGGTAGCCCGCGCCCGGCCGCATCATCGGTTCCTCGAGCATGCGAAACAGATCCCGTACAAGTTGGCGAGAGATAGACATGATGTTTCTTGCTCACCAAGACTCCGTCCTGCCTTATATATACCTCATTCCAAGCTCCTTCCAGAACGATCTTGACTCACTCTCGCCATGACTTCATTGCGCCACGTGAACACCACGGCAAAAAATGCCTTTGCTAAGCTAATACAAGTTGAACCATGTACGGTAATGAGTAGTTCCAGATAAATCAGTGCTTGTAGATGTTCGCTCGTAATAGTTCTTTATGATGTTTGGCGCCCTAGGCACGCAATGCAGGAGGGGCGTATTTTGCTGTGTGACTTTGATGTGACTATAAGTCTCAGTAGCAGAAATTTCGTCGTTCATAGTCCTCAATAATTTCCCGTCTTTTTCGTGTCCTTTCTTCTTTCATGAAACGTTCAAACTATTTATCCAGACAAGTGCATGTTAGAACCCTAACAGACAAAACCTCAGTCCAGTGTAAGAGGGTAACCCAGCGGGATAGCATCTCCTCTAATACTGAAGCTCATGACCCAATCAACGTGACTGAAGCAGCTCTGTGGTATGGATCAATGATCTGGAGCACTCATAATCGACTCAATGTTTGAAATCTAGGAGTTCATATGCTGTTGCTGTCCGAGCAGGTCAACCGCCAACCATCACTTTGAAAGCAGACGTTCCTATAAGCTGACGAAAACTTTACCTGGATTGGTGCTGACGGACTACTTACCAACATGTACCAGTATTGATCACAACAGAGCGTTTGTGAGTACATCCACATCATATGAACGAGTCATCCAACGGGGACTCTCCGACATAAGACTGGAGATAACCGCTGATGCTTTAGTTTCAGAGTCCTGTGGGTGATCATCGTAGAAATCAACGATAAGCCCTGGATTTTTCCTTGTGACTGAGTGGATTCTCATATTGTTCGAAGATACTACGCAATGGTACCACGTTGTTTTGGTACAATGACAAGACAGGTAACCTTGTATGTTGCCATTGATCGAACTGGATGATGAATCCACCGTGGACGTCAGCGAACATTCAATTATGAATTGGTCGATGTTGTGGTATTTGTAAAACTTATTAGGACAATCATATGATGAAAGCTCTTTTGTAGGACGTCTAGTCCTCACTAAAGCCAAACCACGCAGCCAAACAATAGAACCCCGCTATATTGTCCTAGCGGTAAGCACGTACGTACGTAGGGAAAAGAAACGAGATAATGAGTGTTGCGGGAAGAGAAGATAAGCTCCGCTCCGCTCTAACGCAAATGTAAATGTAAATGGCTGTAAAGTAAGCTAAACTAGTGTAAATAATTAGGCGGTCGTAATCCTGGGATTACATCTTTTTATTTCATGAAAAAAAGGTAAAGCGATGGCACGGTGCCCTTTTCATTGTATCTGGTTATCGGGAGATTACAAGGCGCGATTGTTGATTTGCCCTTTTCCACATAATGTATCAGTTTATTATTCAAACAGCTAATTACAAAACATGTAGAGGGCGAAAAAAAAAGTTGCAGTTAGAATTATACGTATTGAATTGCTCATGAGTGATGCCGTTGGAGCATACGATTGCAAGTTGGTTATAGCCTTGCTACTTCCTCCAACCTGACGCCCAACGCCTCACATTCCTCCTTCCAAGGCAACTCAGCGCACTTCCTACGGGGCGTAAGTTTAATGGTCTGCAGACTCGGCAGCTTTTTCGCGCGAACAGCAGTGAGAATATCTTGAATCAGTGACTGTGGGTGATATATAAAACTCCAGCTCGCCAGTTCGACAGTGTCAAGGTTCTGATGAGGTTTCACTGATTCGTACTCCGAGGCGGGGATATTGCTTAACCCAAGCTCTACCGTCAGTTGCCTCAACTGAGGGAAGAATCGGAAAAAGTGGACCAATGGAATGTCTTCCCCAGCATAGATAAGATGCGTGATGGAAGTAGGAAAATGATCAAAGACCACGCAGAGGTCTAATGTGTCGTCGGGAAGACAAGTCATATCAAGATGGCGCAGGCGTGGAAATCTAAATTGACGAAGTCTCTTCAAATCGAGTCTACGAAGGCGTAATGTATGCAAGAAGGGCAGAGTATATGGAGGCAGAGAATCAAATGGTGGCCATTGAGAATTCTCCTTTGCCATCTTGAATTCTTCCACAGTCGACGCGTCAAACCAACCAGACATCTTTGAGTAGTCCCAGTCGTCGACCAACCATCTCATTATACGTCGATGCCTCACCTGACGCTCCTTTGGTTCTTCGTCGTCATACACATCCAAATGTGGATCAAACTTCGACATGCCACCAATACAACATGACTCGAGATTTGTGAGATAACGCAACATCATCTCCACGCGGTCTATCCTAATCACAAAGCCATACAATTCAAGGCACCGAAGGGTTTTCGAACAATATGTTGCAATAGTCATCCATAAAGCCTTGTGAGTGAGGTGGGGTAAATCCAGCCCAGGCACCGAGTTAATTACTCGGGCTATTAATATCTCCAGATTGGGACATGCTGGAATCAAACCCCATAGGGTATGGCCACCCTCGTACCAAGCATCATCGGCATAAATATTTTTGCCAATGCCGAGATAGAAGTCGAGACGGTGACATCTATATCCTCGTGGGATGGAAAACCCTGGAGGTGTTATTCTTAAGCATTGAAGGATTACTGGAACATATTCGAAGCGAAATATCATCACGATTTCGTAGAGGTAGAATTCCATGATAGTGTGAAAAGTCTTTGAAACCAAGGAGAGAGAGGTCTTTGTTTTCATAGAATCGCGTACGAGTTGAATGACGGCATCACGGTCTTCAAAAAAGTTGGATGCAGAAGTATCAAGCGCCTCTGGGACAAGTGTCGCTTGTCGAAGAATGGAGAATAATATCTCGGTTGGGATGGCCATGGGGACCTGCATTTTCAATGAGCAACTATTATTTATTATGTATATTGTCTTAAAAAATCTCCATATTGATTACTCACTCATGACGTACACGGCTCCTCTTGTCTCATTACAACATAGTATCGATGGGATGGCGAATCCACTCTCCAGGTGAGTCTTCATTATATTTTATTACATACTTGTTATCTTACGATTTCCACTCTCCAGTTATCTATTGTATAATATTCGTACACGAATAAACTCGTTTATCAATATGCTGTGTCAGTAGGACTAAGGGGCCGACAGACGGAAACGGTAAAAATATGAGATTGGTGAATAGCAAGGGATTATCTACGGCGTCGAGCAACACAAGAAATAGAGGGAAGAGACGAATGCAGGGGAGAATCATGGAAACTAGGATAAGGATGATTGGTCGATCAAGAGAGGGAGGAAATAAGGTTTTAGAATTATGAGACTGACTGATGGTCTGAACTTGAATATGGGCAGTGATCCTTGATTTGGATCGTTTAAGAATAGAATTGATGATTCTGAGCACTTGTAAATTATGTATAAAAGAAAAGAAGAAACATACAAATAAATAGGTTTTCATACCCCACTTTTCCTGACTTAAAAACTAAGCTTTTTTGTATTTATCTGATGACTCGTCTTTCCTGTCTGAACTTATTGATTGACATCTGACTTGACGTTGAGCTCTGTGTTCACATTGCCTCTGACAGCGAACTGGCTTTCTTTGGCTGTCTGGCATTTTGACTTCTCTAGTCTCAGCTTTACTCTCATTTCCTGTTTGTCTGATCTGATGTCATGCTTGGTGACAGCACTGGTTAAGTTCTTAGCATATCTCTTGGCTTTGATCTCAGATCTCTCAGCATTCTGGCATCATACAAGTTGCTTGATATTAGATTTGAGACTCACTCTCTGACACTTTGAACAGCTCAAACTTTGTTCTGTGTCAGTTATAAAGCTTTGCTTTGTACTCTTTTTTCATTCCCTGCACTTGCCTCTGGAAATCTCTCGAGTCTTTCTATTCTGTGGTCTCATTTCTTATTAGCAATTCCAACTTTGCATTCTATTGCCTGTATTCTAACTCTACCCTGCATTCCCAAAACTTTTGAACCAAATCTATTCCTTCCCTTACATTCTGCAACCAACTCAATTGTTTTTGTTTGCAATCTATCAGTTAGCCCATCTCACATCCACACCACATTAAACCTATTTAAATTAACTTTAATAAGAATCTATTTTCTATCACTCTATTTATAACCCATTACAACAAGCTGCACTAAGTACTGTGCAAATAGATCTTTCTACATGGCAACCATCTCTTTGCTTCAGCAAGAATGGGCACACTTATATGGAGGCCAGGATCAATCAAGCTCATGCTTCAAAAACTATTGCTGTCTGGAAGTATTTAATGTCAACATTACTAGATCCAAGTCAGGTTCATCTTCAGGCAGCTTTTTGGAAGATAATAGTTATAGACACAGACTCCAAAGTGCAGAAAATGTTTGAGTTTCTGAAGTCCAATCTTCTTTCTCTAATGCTTTTTGACTTTGGTGCCAACTCTGATGATTTTGGGCTGGTTGATGTAAATTTGAGGAACTGTGTTTTCTTGTGCTCCAAATTGTCATCTGCTGTTGAACAAACTAGTAAGATTTTATCTAGTTCAAAATTTGACCAATGACTTATCTCTCCTTCTCAGATGATAACATCCCACTCAATATACAGCTCAGATATCTGATGTTCAATACATTATTGCATAAAATAAGCCATTGGCTCCACTTTGATCCAAATTGCAGGCTGACTTTTGAATCTCATATGCAATACAAAAATTGGTTTGGTGAAAATATAGAACAGCAGGGTGAGGCAGAATTTTTTATAGAAAGTGAGGTATGGGGTGGGATAATCAAATACATATTTCCCCATGTAAGTGTGGAAGGTGTGGTGAAAGGGCTTTATCAGATGCTAGATAACAACATCTTGCATCAATTCAAAAACATTGGACTCATTGTTAGGCATCTTAGAAGTACAAAAGACATGAAGAGAGAACAAATATGTGAATTATCATCATTTGTCTGCAGTCAAATTTGCTAATGTAGTCATATTACACTAGCTCTTCAGGTGCTAAATAAGCATTTGACTGCAGGAATGATTCTTCAAAGGTTTGCAGATGATGAATTTGATTCCCTCTATGTCTTCAGAAAAGATGCTAAAAATGTCTGGTCTGTCAATAATCCTATTTCCAAGGACAATGTAAACAATCAAGGAAAACACTGAAGCAAATGCTGAAAGATCTTTATTGCATGGTCATGACTTGCCATGTTTGATTTGAATGATGTTGACATCCTGTTTGCTACTGCCAAATTTGTGAGCGATGTGTAACAGTCTTTCACAAATGAAGGATAGAGTTGAGTAGATAGCTGGTCTCACTTAGTCAATTGTGTTGAATCTATCATCATCATTTAATCCTCTGGCTGAGAAAGACATATAGGAAATTGTGCTTCTATCTCCAAAATAGAACCATATCAGATCCTGATATGTGCATGAGAGAGTGGTAATGAGCAAGGCATGGAAGACAAACACTGCAGCTATGTTGCTCATCTACTTCCACCTGCCTACAATGCAGGCTTCTATTAAATGCACCCCAACCATGCATGCCTCAGGTTCTAATAGGGAAGCAATGTTGAGGACTTGGCTATTGTTCAACTCACATTATTACAAATTATTCTGTATGTTTTCCACTCATACTATGAGGCATGAAGATAGGGCTTGAAGTGATGGTCAAATTCCTCACTAAAATAGATGCTTTTATAAAGACTGGAGAGAAAAGACAACAATGAGAAACACCAACATTAGACAACAAAGAAAATGACAAGGAGGAGGAGAGATAGTGGAGGAGGATGGAGGGGGACAGAGAGGCAGATTATGGGCTGGTTGAGGATGAGTGAGGAGATGGACAAGGGAAAGGAGGAGGTGTAGAGGATATGAGGCTCATGGCAGAAGAAGAATAAGGATTAAGGAAGCGAGACTGGGATTACACGCCATGGGAGGTCAAGACACCCCATGTATGCAGACATACTAGGAGGACACAAGAAACGAGCTCTTAACCCCCACATAAACACCTGACTAGCCCCAATAAACACATGTCTCACCCAGAGGAGTCTGTGATGTAACCCAATTCACCACTCACACCATTACAAACCATACAAAGAGAGTTCTACTTCAAAAAGTTATACTACATGAGTGCAAATAGATAGACCATCAGTTTACTTACTAGGCATAGAGCACGATACAGCCCTACCCCTGCTTCTTAGCCCTGCATAGCAGCTTGCCAGCCATAAAAATCAATTTCATTCATTCATTCATTTGTTACCAACACCTCAGTGCTTTGCTACAACCACTGAGGTGTAAGTCTGACCGCTTGTCTTTCATTTACCATTACTTACCATTGTCAAGGAAAATGACATCTGACTACAAAAAATTACTTCAACTTGTAATTTTATATGACTCATTCATAACGTATGTTCCACTTCAACATATATTTTTTTTTTCTTGTTGCATCATAAAACTTCCATAAAATTCAAAATGTTTCACTTTCAAATATAAAAGTATACAGATATCTGAAGTTCAAATTGTCTCCGACTTTGAACTTCAGGTGAGTTACATAAAATATTTACTTACTTGTACTGATCGTCTCTGACTTCAAACTTCAGATTGTACTATATACATGAATACATATATATTTTGCATTATGCTGCGACAGGTTATGGGCCCCACTGTCAGCAAATCGACTTCTGATACTCTACAGTTTGCAAAGTTCGATAGAAATAATTATCACATATGGTCTGATAACATGAAGGCTGCGCTACAGACAAAATCACTTTGGGGTATTACTAATAGATGTGATAAATGCCCACTAAAACCCCCCGACCAGTTTCCAGGTATGGTAACCACCTCTCATCCAAATCCTACCAATGATGGTTCAACTCTGGCTGTCAAGGAGGAGGAGGAAGTCCACGAGTTGTGGGATACAATCTTATCCAAGCCCTACCTTGTATGGGAACAAGCTCATGAGAAATATGAGCAATGGTTGAGCAAAAACGATGCAGCTATTGGTTTAATTCGTAGTGCCATTGAGTATATGCAGCAGGATTCCATCATCGACCTCCGAACTGCAAAAGCTATTTGGAATCACCTCCACAAGAGCTACGTTGACCAACAAGGTGGTGTAAATGTGCACTACTATTATCAACAACTATATGCAAAGAAATGGGATGGTCGGTCCTCTATGACAAGTCATATCGGTTTCTACCTTGGCATTTGATGCTGCATCATCGATGCTGGTTACAAAGTTGACGATAATACTGTCATTAACGCTATACTACTCTCCTTGCCTAATACTATGATCTGTGAAGTTATGAAGCAAAACTTGTTACATCGAGGAAATACCCTCACCATTGAAAACATATCTGCAGAGCTCATATCTGTTTATGACTGTGTATCAGAAGAAGATAACGCTTTGAATAAGCAACTTGCTTTCATATCCAAGCCCGGTAATTTATCAAGTGGGAGTAAAGTCAATGCTAAAAGCTCGAAGAAAAGGCTCAAGCCCAAGCATGAACTAAAAGCCAAGGTCATATGCCACAATTGTGGAGAAAAAGGTCATTGGAGTCCCAAGTGCCCCAAACCTAGGAAACCCAGACAAGTAGAGAATGCAAACATGTCTATTGACTGTTCCACGACACTAAGCAGAGAAGTGGGAAAGGTTCTTATGGCCACAACCAATGGCATGCCTTCTGGATTGCTTCTTAACAGTGCTGCATCCTGCTACATGATCACGGATAAAGGCTGGTTCTATAAAATGCAAGATGTTGAAAACCAATATATTTCAGTTGGAGGACATAATCGCCTCAATGTCACTGGTATAGGATCCATCGTCTTCCGAACCTACATTGTCGATGGGACAAATGATGTCCAGTTTGACAACGTGCTATACATGCCTGATCTTGGAGCAAATCTCATCAGCCTCAGATTACTACAACGAGCTGGCACCATACTTAGCAGATTTCCTTACAGTATAAGTCTGGCCTGGGGCAACAAGAAGTTCATGCGAGCAAGACTCATGGGTGACCATGGAACTCTATACTGGATCAAATGTATGAACATGGGTCTTGATAACAATCAAGTTGCTTATATTGTGAGTGAGCCCACAATGTGGTTATGGCACCGATGTCTAGAACATATTAGTCCTAAGACCATCAATAATATAGTCAATGAGAATCTAGTTATTGGTCTAAAAATCAAGCTACCTTGCGAGTTCAATCGTCTGTGCAGTGGATGCATCCAAGGAAAATCGACATGGCCTCCCTTACCCAAAGCAAGCACTAAAACCTATGACAAAAACAAGTTATTGGTTATGGACCTTGTTGGACCTATGAGTGTGCCTACCTGGGATGGCAAAAGATATGCCCTCATAATTGTTGAAGTAAGTCGACGTTTGCCTAACAGCTTCCTTCTGGAGAAAAAGGAAGAAACTGCCGATGAAATGTGAGGTACCATTGCTCGACTTGAGCGACAATCCGGTTGACTTGTCAAAATAATTTGAACAGACAATGGTACAGAATTTGTAAATTCTACCATTGAGAAGTTCTGTAAAGCGAACAGCATTGTGCACAAAACTACGAATCTGTACAGGCCAGAACAAAATGGTATAGCGGAATGTATGATTGCCATCCTTATGGAAATGACATGGAGCATGCTGCATGCAGCCAACATGGACTTGCGATATTGGGGCGAGATGTTTATGTACGCCACATACATTTGTTCGATTATGCTAAATTTAGTGCTAAATGAGAAGATACCATTTACCGAATGGAGCAACTTCCATGAAAAACCGGACGTATCTCACCTACATGTCTTTGGATCATTTGGATGGGCACACATCCCAAAAGAGATAAGACATGGAAAGCTTGAGTCCTGTGCTGTAAAAGTCTGCATGTTGGGATGGTGGGCAGGCAAAACTAAAGGTTACAGATTAGAGGACCTCAAGAATAGAAAATTGATTACTTCTCATGATGTACAATTCCATGAAGACAACATCCTGAGCAAGCTTGCACAAGTCAAGCATGATTCAATCAAAACTGAGTCAGAAGTGACACTGGATTTCATTGAAACTGCTACGTACTAATAGGACCCCATACAGGATCAGTGCATCAATGGCAGGCTATGGCAATGCGGCACCGGCTCAGGATACCTTAGCGCGTGCTAATTAACCAATTTTGGCAATATTTGACAGCCACATACGGCAAGAAGCAGATCTGATCAATGATAGTGCCGACGGCAGCAAGAATAACAACTGACAGATGGCATCAGTCACTGATAACAGCGCTTGGAAAGAAGACTGATGATCTATCAAAAACTGACAGACAGCTTGGCATTTGACCTTGGCATCTGACATCGCTTAGTGCCTTGATTTGGCGCCTGACATTGCTAAGCATTTTGGACAGACAGAAAGGTGATGGATTGATGGTTTAGCATCGTGATCTGCCGCCTGGCGTTGCTAAGGGTCTTGAATGGATGATAGGGATCTGAAACTGTTGGAGCTACCCCTATAAAGGTTTCTAGTTTACTGCACTTTGGCGACTATTAGTCACTGGCAATGGTGAACTCCTGGTAGTATAAAAAGTACTTATCAACTTGTACATAGGCAACCAAGAACAGAGTTTCCTGCTCCACTTACTCCAGTCTCCCTTACGGTGATGATGCCCAAAGTTTGGTCAGTAACAAATATGACTATAGTGTTACCGTATCAAAAGCTTGCATTGGGCGCGCTATAAGTGATGTGAGGAGTCCCGGGCAAGTCCCAGAGAATGCGCCTATGAAAATAAAAGCAAAGTCGGAAAAGGGTCGGCAAGTGTCAAGCGCTAAGGTAAAGCGCCTGTGAAAGAAGCGGTAAGTGCACACGGCAATGTCAGTGGCAAGAATGTGGTAAGCTTAGCGAGGTCTAAGCATTGTTAATGCCTGCCATAGCTGCAAGGCACGAATAGGTCAAAGGCTAGCAATAGTCTGCAACCGCCGATGAGTTCGACGTTGCCAACCATAAATGAGGTCTTGAGCGTAAGGGAGACTGAAGAAAGGGGATCAGGAAACTCTGCTCTATTGTTCGATGGATATGTACAAGTTGGTAAGTACTTTTTATACTACAAGGAGTTCACCGTCGCCAGTGACTAACCATTGCCAAAGTGCGGTAAACTAGAAAATTTCATAGGGGTAGCTCCAACGGTTTCAGATCCCTACCGTCTATTCAAGACCCTTAGTGATGCCAGGCGGCAGATCGCGATGCTAAACCATCAATCCATCACCCTTCTGTCTGTCCAAAAGGCTTAGCGATGTCAGGCGCCAGATCGAGGTGCTAAGCGATGTCAGATGCCAAGGTCAAACGCCAAGCTGTCCGTCAGTTTTTGATAGATCATCAGGCTTCTCCCTAAGCGCTGTCGTCAGTGACTGATGCCATCTGTCAGTTGTCATTCTGTCTGCCGTCGGCGCTATCACTGATCGGATCTGCTTCTTGCCATGCATGGCCATCAAATATTGCCAAAATTAGTTAGTTAGCGTGCGCTAAGGTATCCTGAGCCTGTGCCGTGTTGCCATAGCATGCCGTTGATGCGCTGATCCTGTATGGGGTCCTATCAACGGTCCAAATCTCATTTATGGCCGGCAACATTGAAGTTATCAACAGTTGCAGACTCTTGCTAAAACTCGACACACTCGCGCCTTGCAGCTACGGCAGGCATTAACAATGCTTAGACCTCGCTAAGCTTATCATGTTCGCTTACCGCTTCTTTCATAGGCGCTTTACATTAGCACTTGACACTTGCTGACCCCTTTGCCAACTTTATCTTAACTTCACAGGCGCGTTCTCTGAGACCTGCCCGGGACTCCCCTCATCACTTTTAGTGCGCCCAACGCAAGCTTTTGGTATGGTAACACTATTACTATATTTGTTACTGACCAAACTTTGGGCGTCATCAGTACCCTGAGGATGACACACCTCAACAAGTACATGTACCTGCGCAACCCTCCAATCTCAGTCAACTGACCGAGGGCAATGACATCTATGTGAGCGCCTCTAAAGGAAATATCAGTAACGATGAACTCCAATATATGACAGAAACCAGGCCTGTTACCCCAGAACAGGTTTTCTCTGACTCCGAAGCTCCTGGGGTGCCAAGAAAAAAAGCAAGATGGGAAAACTTGCCTAGACGGCAGCTGCCCATGTGATCTCGATGCATTCCCATCAGATATCAACAGGATGATGGTGAGGAAGCTGGCGCTCACATTGCTTATGTAGCTGTGTCAGGACCATCTGTATGCAAAGCCTTGTCCACATTGGACATGGATAAATGGAAACAGGCCATAAAGAATGAATACAACCAATTGGTCAAAAAAGGAGTTTTCGTGGAAACAGATCACTTACCTCCGAATAAGAAAGCCATGGGAAGTAAAGTTGTACTCAAAGAAAACTTTGATGAACAAGGCAATCAAATCAAGTTTAAGGCCCGAATCGTGGTTCAAGGTTTCTCACAAGTTCCCAAAATAGACTATCACAATACGTTTTTGTCTGTCACAAAGTTTACAACGCTACATGTTTTCTTGACTATAGCAGCCACGCTCAATCTTGAAATACATCAGATTGATGTAGTTGGAGTGTATCTTGAAGCTGACTTGGACGAAGAAATCTATATGAGAGTGCCTGAAAACCTTGGAAATGCAAAGTATTGGAAACTATGTAAAGCCATATACGGTCTTAAACAAGCCAGTCAAAAATGAAAGGAATGACTCCATGATGTACTCATGTGCCTAGAATTTAAGCAGTTGCGAGCTGATGACTGTTTTTATATCCTCAGATCGCAGGGCAAGATTGTGTTGATTGTTCTTGTATATGTTGATGATATGGCTGTTGCAGGAAAAGATCTCAATTGTATTTCCATGTTCAAGGCAAATATGAGCAACCAGTTCGAGATAACCGATCTTGGTGAAATTCACTACATGCTCGGACTCCAAATCAGCCACAATAGAGACAACCATACCATTTGTCTTGACCAATCAGCGTATATCGATTCCATCCTGAGCTGCTTTGGCATGACCACTTGTCATGAAATGGCAACACCACTTGCCACCAATCACAATCTATCTTCACTTCAATCACCCAAGACTGCTGAAGAAGATGACTTGTACCTTAAATATGCTAACGGTATAAACTATCTGTCGATGGTTGGCTCACTCTTGTACGCAACTCAAACTCGACCGGACATTCAATTTGCTGTTAGCCTGGTGGCTCAATTTTCCAATAATCCGGGAATACCCCACTTGACTGCCTGCAAATGGATCTTGCGATATCTGAAAGGCACAAAATATTATGGATTAGTATTAGGTGGGTTCTCAAACAATGAAATAAACCTTGTAGGATGGAGCGATGCAAATTGGGCGCAGGATCACTCCGATCGAAAATCCATCAGTGGATGGTGCTATGACATTAATGGAAGCATTGTGTCCTGGTCCTCCAAAAAGCAACTCGGAGTTGCTACTTCCACTGTCGAAGCCGAGTATATAGCCTCTGCTAACACCACAAGGGAGGCGATCTGGCTACGAAACTTACTGAACGATCTCGATTTCAGACAAGTGGGCGCAACTACCATATACACTGATAGCGCTGGAAGTATTGCACTCTCTAACAACCCTGTCGGTCACTCTCATGCCAAGCACATCGACATACGTTACCATTTCATACGTGACCAAATCAAAAGAGGCAATATAAAATTGCAATACGTCTCGACGCACGACATGATAGCTGATACGCTAACTAAAGCCTTACCTCGCGAAACTTTTATCAAATATCGAAACAAACTTCGGGTTTTATCTCCTCCATCGCCGTCTAGTGGGAGTGTCAAGGAAAATGACGTCTGACTACGAAGAATTACTTCAACTTGTAATCATTCATGACGTACGTTCCACTTCGACATATATTTTTTTTTTCTTGTTGCGTCATAAAACTTCCATAAAATTCGAAATGTTTCACTTTCAAATATAAAAGTATACAGATACCTGAAGTTCGAATTGTCTCCGACTTCGAACTTCAGGTGAGTTACATAAAATATTTACTTACTTGTACTGATCGTCTCCGACTTCGAACTTCAGATTGTACTATATACGTGAATACATATATATTCTGCATTATGCTGCGACAACCATTACTAGTATTTACCTCGTTGTTCACAGTTCTCAGAGGTATCGGAAGGCCTCCAAACAGATTTTGATATTGGCTTGAATTCTCTGTTTCTGTCGCAATCCTTTTCACCTCGTAATCATTATCGCGCCCCGAGCCTCTCGCCATGACTTCATCTTTTCGGAACCATTGCGCCACGTGAACACCACGCGAAAAAAATGCCTTTGCTGTCAATTAAAGCTAATACAAGTTGAACCATGTACGGTAATAAGTAGTTCCAGATAAACAAGATCAGTGCTTGTAGATTTTCGATAAAAACTGCTTGTGTCGAGGAAAACGCTGTCTGACTACGGAGCGCCACCGTCATATGCTCGTCATTTGTTGCGTATATTTGAAACACGATTTATAATCTCTTTAGTTATACTGCTTACTGATATGTGTACTTCTATTTCTTAGTCTCCACATATGTTTCACCGTCGAAACCTATTTAAAACCCACAGTAACCTGAAGTTCGAATCGTCTTCTCTTTTCGAACTTCAGGTGCGCATTAACTTTACTTATTAATACTAAACATATAACTAAAATCGTCTTCTCTTTTCGAACTTCAGTTAAAACATCTTGTATTACATACGAATTATACATCGATTATGGCTTTGCTGCGACAGCTTGTAATAGTTCTCCACGATGTTTGGCACCCTTCCAAATCTAGGCACACAATGCAGGAGGGGCGTATTTTGCTGTGTGACTTTGATGTGACTATAAGCTACTGAGTCTCGACCACCATCTGGTCATACGAACAAACTCAGTAGCAGAAATTTCATCGTTCATAGTCTCCTCAATAATTTCCTGTCTTTTTCGTGTCCTCCCTTCTGTACCGATTTACTTTCTCCTGTACTCTTACTTGTTTATGTCGGATATGGCCACTCCTAGGTCTCGATCCAGCAAAGTTTCTACTTTTTCTCGTACTTTGCACCCTTCCTCGTTAGCACCTTCTGGAAATCGAGTTGACAACGACGCTCTGCGCCCATCGGAGGGTCCCACTGTGCCGAGTCAGCCTTCATCACATATCGACGGTGCTGGCTCTTTGTTTCCCTCCGTTATTGTCCCGGTCACTGCTCCTGAAAATCCAGGAGATAACATCTCGGTCGTCGGGGAATTTCCTATCGCGGAGTCAGGTTTGGGCTTGAGGAAGAGGAGTTTTCCCACCCCGGGAGTCATGCGTGAAGGCGAACCTGCGACATTATCGTCTCCAGCGAGACCACCGTCTAAGCGTTTACGGACTCAGAAGTCTCGGGAACACCTCACCTCTACCGAGCCCAAGATCTCTCCGGAGGTTGCGGACGCATATATGCGCGACGCGGTCCCAGTCTTCATGGATTTACGCACTCCTCGCTTTGCCCCAGGTCCTCACGTTACTGTACTCGACCTTTCCGGCGCTCGGTCTCGTTCTCTTGATCCTTATCGGAGGGAATCTCTGGGTTTTGAGAGGCCTCCGGCAGACAGTTCGGAGGAGGAATGTGTCATCACCTTGACGGACTCCATTTTATTGCAGCTTTTCCGTGCCCATGGTCTCGACCTTGACCGCAAAGGTGCGGCCTTTCCTTTGGCGTTTCCTTCTTTCTCATCTCTCATGTTTGATGCGCAATATTGGTTATTGTTCTATGCTTGTGTTGTGTGCTTTTGTTAAAGCCTATTCGTATATGGAGGATTAAATTTGCTGTGGCACTCCTTTCCAGCGATGCTCTTCTGCCTTTTGGAAAAACCTTGTCTGGTTCATTTCCAGGATTTTAACGACACTTGCCTTCTCCGCTTATGGGGCACATTATTTCATTTGTTGTGCCGTCTATGTTTTGCACGTTTCCTGTTTTGGTTGTGGTACTTTGCACGTCTCATTTCGTGCGGTGCTTTATTCACTGCATTTCGGTGCTATGCGCGATTTCATTGAACATTTTGATGGATTCCCCTGTTGTTCCTCTCCCATCGTTGAACGTGGACATTTATTGATGACGTCTACTTGGTCATTAGCGCTTTTGGATTATGTCTATGCAGTCCGTAATTGGGTGAGTAACACCCCAGGGGTTTCTTCTGTGCCTGTCGGAGGTATTGAGTTAGAGACTCGGGCTGCGTTGCCTTTTTTGGTTGAAGGCTCTGGACCTGGTTTGCCACCCCGCCCTGTAGTACCGGATCATGCACCTTCAGGAAATGCCCCTCTCAGGCCACATCTCACACTTTGTAATGCTGACATGTCCTTGCCTCTGCACCGCCCCCCTGGGATTCTTCTGTCAGATGCAATGGGTCATTCTGACTCTACGGGAACCACTATCCCTCCCCGTGCCTTACATGGCTTGCCGCCAGATGTGGGCAGACTGCTGTCGTCTACAGACAAGGTGTACCCCCGCAAAGTGGTTAGGGCCCTTGAACAGGGTATGTTTGAATATATTCCACTCGATCTCCTCACGGACGACGCTTGTCGCCGTGCTATGAGAGAGCCCCCTCCTGAGTTGTCTTTTGTTATTTCGAACGGGAAGCTGCGTTTACCTAATGTGTCTTTTGATGTCTCGAAAGAATCTAAGCTTTCATTTGGCGAATGGGCCGCTGCGTCTGACAATCTCGTAGGTGCCATGCGGGTACACCTGTATGCAGGCTCAGATACGGGTTCTGGTGGGCCTGTTGCCAACGCCATTGCGGATTGCTTTGCTGCGCATTTTAAACATTTGAAGTCTCGTCCTAATGCTCGAATGGAATTCAACCTCATCCTTGATTACGACCAGCGCTTGCGCGCTCTTTTTTTGCGTGAATCCCATTCCTTTCGCATGGATACCTTTCACGTCGATATCTGGCAGGAATGTGTCGCATCCCACCATGCTAGCAGGGTCAAAACTCTCGACAACAGGCTGACGGAAATGGAGCGGTTACTTGCTCACTCGAAAGGCCCTTCTCTGAGATTTCAGGAATCATCCTCCAACACGACGATTCGTTCAAAGTGCTTATCCTGTGGGTCCTTGGACCACAAACTCCCGAATTGCCGTTCAACCCCCCGATTTCTTCGAAGGGAGGGCCGATCGTGGCGCGCGCCAAATGGCAATTCCATCTGTTTCGCTTTCAACGGCCTCTCATCATGTGATAGGGGCTCCAAATGTTTGCATGCCCATGTTTGCTCCTTATGTGGAGCTACAGCTCATGGCGCGCAAACCTGTGCTGCTTGAGTCTTTATTTCCAGTGTCCACACCCCTCAAAGCTGACCGCTGGGAATGCGCCTTGCGGGATGCTCGGGTGCTGGACAAGTTCTCGGAGGTGCCGAAAGGCCTCCGAACAGGTTTTGATATTGGCTGGAATTCTCTCTGTTTCTGTCGCAATCCTTTTCGCCTCGCATTCATTATCGTACCCCGAGGCCCCCATGAATTTATTGTTTCCAAATACACACTAGAAATCGCCCTAGGCAGAGTCTCCCCCGGGTTCTTACCTGCAACGGCTGAGTGCCTCTTTGGGCCATATCGCACTGCACCCCTCAACGTAATCACAAGCTCTGGAGGTAAACAACTCCGGATTACCCTCGATCTGTCTTATTCCCGCGACGACCCTTCTGTGTCATCCGTAAATACGTACATTAACTCTGACAATTTTCCGTGCGACTGGGGCATGTTCTCGGCATGCTGGTTGCTGGTCCCCAAACTCAAGGATTACCTTGAAAGCTGCGGAATCTCTCATTGGTACTCTCAATCATGTTTGTCTGATTCTGCCTGTTGGTCGTGCCCATTTACCATCTTTTTTCGCGTTCCGCGCTCGTTTCCCTTCCGACGGTTCTAATTTTATTTCCCATCACCCTACGCCTGCCGTAATAAAGCTAATACAAGTTGAACCATTTACGGTAACGAGTAGTTCCAGATAAACAAGATCAGTACTTGTAGATGTTCGATAAAAATTGCTCGTAATAGTTCTTCATGATGTTCCTGGCCATTCAACCACCCATTGTGCAGCCACAGTGTGCTCCTGGTTATCATCGTCCTCAAATTTTAGTTTGTAAGTCGGCATGTACTTTGCCGGTGGGTTTCCCTTTTTTGCGCCCGGTCACTACGCGTTTCATCAACTGATAAAATCCCTACCTTGGGATGCATGTCTTTCGGGGCCGCGATCACCTCTGCACGGTAGAAACAGCTCGTATCAGGATACAGTGCCAACACTGTCGCCCCTGCAGGAAATGTCTGGTAGCTGCTGATATGTGCAGCGTTGCCTGGACTCGCATTCGGGTCAGGCAGTGGTATGATCGCCCGTAACGTCGTATTGTAAAGGCTGTGCAATCCCGTGAGATACAAATACAGATATCATCGGGGCCTACACATACACGCCCGTTCCGTCCTCTTGCGGTTCAGCGTCCTGTACTTCGTATCTTACCCATAACCCATCAGTATCCCATGTCCGTTTACCGCCCTAGATGAATTCACCTATTCTTGTCCGCATTTATGCATCTCGTGACTAATGCAAGTATCCAGGTATTTTCGTCGTTGTCAGTCGTGCCGTTCGCCGTCTTACCCGGTGGGGGGTGGAAAGCTACCCTCCGACCCTCTTGTAGTGGCAGTTGTTTGTGCAGAGCTTCTCGCCGAGATTTCGGGTCACGAGAGAAACCAGAAGTACCAGGTCCGACAGAGGTGCGCGCAGGTAGAGTTATAGAGACACTACTTCGGCTAGTCATACTAGATGGAACCGAAGGAACCGGAGTACCAGATGGCGAAGCACCACGAACACGCTTAAGGCGTTTTTCTACGTATCGAGAAAGAGGATCGTGGTATCGTCAAAAACAAGAGTAAAAATCTGGCGTTCACACCCCCCTTACCTTGCACGGTTGTATCTAGAGGTGCCTTTCTCAACGCGATCAAAACACCTACGCGTTCAATCGCATCGTCCAGAGATCTGTTGATCAATTGGTGGAAAGAAAAAAAAATTCCACAGATCAGTCAGAAAAAAAGCAGTCCAACAGGTCTACATTCAAGTCATACTTGACTTCTTCCTCCGCCGTGTTCTGAATATCACGAAGTGCGGGAGCTAGTTTCTTGTATGTCGCTTTGACGCCGTCAAGTCCCTCTGCGGGGATAGTATCGTCCACAGGCCATGCAGAAATCAGCCTGTTCACACGCTCGATAGTCTCGAGAGTTGAGTGGCTTGAGAATTGAGCAGTAAGTGTGCTCAAAGACGCCGCGGCCTGCGTCCAACATTCCAATTCTACGTAAAAAAGGCATTCGTCGACAAACCTCACCGACATGGAAAATTTTTCTGGGGGACCTACCTTCGGACGAGACGGGACGCGATGCGAGGCCTCGCCGTCTATCCATGTATCGTGCCAGTGACTCAAGCACTAGTTACCGCAAGTCACATCAACACGGGTTTAACGAGTATGATGCAAGTTTGAAATCTGATTGTTCAAATTCGGACCCCGAAAACCGAGAGGTAGATCGGCAATCGGGAGACACAATCAGATAAGATTCATAGACTACATAATCACAACTAGACTCAGGTACTAGTGCTGTCCTGTGGCCGTGGTGGTGGCGCGAGTTTACGCAGAGAAACATCATACACGACTGCATTTATTCGTGAGGAAAGGATATGGACAAGGCAAAGACGAAACGAACCTTCTTCAATCTTCTTAATGTCATACTTCAGGCTGTCGAACCTTCGCCGCAGTAAATCGTTCTTCAGATTAAGCTAAATGATGGAGATGAGGATTGATAATATGCATAGGTCAGGGAAAAGACTCTACCATAGAGAACCCAATAAACAGTTCCTTCACAAAAACTGATATTCGAATCGGCTCCTCAAAGTTTCCTAGAGTTACTGCGTTAACAGCGAGGCGGGACTGTACACTTAGAATGAGACGTCTTCTTCCGAATGAGCGACATGTAGACGCACGAGTTCGTTCACCAGGCTGATGAGACCATGAAGATAGTCCTCTACTGGTAATGTCAACCGATCCTCCCACTCATTATCAACTGACCACGGCGATAGTTCGCATCACGAGATTCTCAAAGATAAACGATGCTCACTTCCCAGCATTTCAGATACCTTTGGCAGAGGGATCAGAGTCCGCGTTGAGAGGTACTCCACCAGTGAAGCTGCGAACACGGCGTTTCGGAGCGAATTCGACCACATGTCTTTCCATCTCCAGAACTGGTTTGGGGGGACAAGGTCTGCTAGGGCACGAGTTGTGTCGTGGCAACTTGACAAGACAACTCGCACTTCGTCTAATAGGGCGGGAACTAGGACGCAGAGGGTTCCACTTGAGCAAAGCAGATGCATGGCTGCAGATAGAAGGGCCCTCACTAGCTTCAGCACGCGTAGAGTGTACCTTGTTGAGCATTCCGACCATGTTGCGTGTTTTCTTGTCTAAATCGGCGACCTGCTCCTTGATTTTCTATGGGAGAATTCGTACATTTCAGGTCGTTTGATTGCCATGAAGAGATGATACCTCTCTCAGACCAACATCTTGGTCTAGCATGGCATTTATCTTTTCAAAGTTCAAAGAATCCATCGTGCAGGCTCAGCGGGTTTCAATGTGTTTATGGACAAAAGTAGTTTTAGGGGCCAATCTCAAGCTCTGGAAATCAATCTCACGTGTACCTGATCATGACTTTTCTCGCGGGGCGCGTCCGGAAAACCTTTGTACTCATTGTTTTCTTTCAACTAATTTCTGCCCTCCCACACATTCCCTTGACCGTACATCGTTGGTTGTTGGTTCTACACCATTTTTGGCATTGGCACTCGGGAGTCAAGTAATCGACCATGGGGAACCCCGGCGAGGTGCTCAAGCTGCTCGCGCGGTTACGCGATGTGCCAGTCAATACGGAGGACATGAATATGGACGAGCTCACAATCCTTTATAAACACCTCATGAGCGCGCCTAGCTCTTCCAACGGCGCCCTGCATTGGTTTTGCTCCCGTGCCACACTGGATATCGTCGAAACTGCGACATTTTGCTTACGAATGTTCGCATACCAGTCGGTCGCGGAGTGGCGCGAGAAGCTGCGCGGGTGTCTTGGTCGTTGTCCTGATTGTGTCCGGGCGCTGGAAAAGGCAAAGGTGACTTCTAGAAAGACGTGAGTCACATATTTCGTACCCTATATGGCAGGGTTCTTGAGGATTTTCGTTTTTTTTTGGCCACTGCTAGGTACTTTGGGGCATACGTAGATGAGATTTTGACGCAGTTTTATAAAGAAATGGAAGCATGGGAATTGGGCATCGTCTTGGAGGATTTGAAGAATGCGGGCCTTTGGGGTGATTCTGCCGAGTCGAACCAACGGACACTTGCGGACGCTGGTTCGGCTATCGTATATCGAATGGTGTACAATTGGACGATATTCAAAGATGCCACGATTCAAGCTATCATCAAGGACCGCCCTCCGTCTGGGTTACTACAGGATTGGCCAAAAGACCCTCTACCGCCGGGCATGCTCGTTCTACTAATGCACGACAAGGCTCAGGTCAGGCGATGGGCTGAAGCTCATGCATCACAGTGTACCGTTGTCCCC